>ML303383.1:0-27658 GCA_005239505.1 Nicotiana paniculata | reverse complement strand
CTTAATAGTAAGGATGAAGCAGTTGAAGCATTTAAGCAATACAAGAATGAAGTAGAGAATCAATTGAATAAAAAAAAATCAAAATGATTATAAGTGATAGAGGTGGAGAATATGAATCTCCGTTTGCAGAAATATGTTCGGAATATGGAATTATCCATCAAACTACTGCACTTTACACACCTCAATCCAACGGAATTGCGGAAAGAAAAAACCGGACATTAAAGGAAATGATGAATTCCTTACTAATAAGTTCTGGATTACCGCAGAGTTTGTGGGGGGAAACTATCCTTATAGCTAACCAAATACTCAATAGAGTACCCCACAACAAAACACAATCTATTCCATATGAAAAATGGAAAGGAAGAAAACCTAACTTGAAATATTTCAAAGTGTGGGGGTGTCTAGAAAAGGTACAAGTTCCTTTACCTAAAAGGGTTAAAATCGGACCAAAAATAGTAGATTGCATTTTCATTGGATATGCTACAAACAGTAAAGCATGTCGGTTTTTTATCCATAAATCCGATAATCCCGAGATTCATGTTAATACAGTAATGGAATCAGATAATGCTGAATTCTTTGAAAGCATGTATCCGTATAAAACTGAATTCGAGTCGTTAAGTGAAAGACCTAAACGACCTCGGGAAGAACCAAATAAAAATAATCCAAGTGTAGAAGATCCAAGGCGTAGCAAATGTTAAAGAACATATACTTCCTTTGGACCAGATTTTGTGACATTCTTGCTTGAAAATGAACCTCAAACTTTTAAAGCAGCTATGTCGTCTTCTGATTCGGCGTTTTGGAAAGAGACAGTCAATAGTGAGATTCAATCAATTTTGGATAATCATACATGAGAATTGGTTGATCTTCCTTAAGCCTTTAGGTTCGAAATGGATCTTTAAACGGAAAATGAAAGTTGATGGCACTATTGACAAATATAAGGCAAGACTTGTTGTCAAAGGTTATAGACAAAAGGAAGGCCTTGATTACTTTGACACTTACTCGCCAGTAACGAGGATAACATCTATTAGGATGCTAGTGGCATTAGCGGCCGTGTATGGTCTTGAAATCCATCAAATGGATGTTAAAACAACTTTCTTAAATGGAGAATTGGAGGAAGAAATTTACATGGAACAACTTGAGGGTTTTGTGGTTCCTGGTAAAGAAAAGAAAGTGTGCAAACTTCTTAATTCGCTTTATGGACTTAAACAAGCACCCAAACAATGGATTGCCAAATTTGATCAAACAATGTTGGCAAGTGGGTTTAAAATCAACGAGTGCGACAAATGTGTTTACATTAAAAACACTCCGGGTCATGAAGTCATTATTTGTTTATATGTTGATGACAAGTTGATAATGAGCAAAACCATGTCAGATATAAATACTACAAAACACATGTTGGTTAGAAAATTCGATATGAAAGACTTAGGAGTTGCTGATGTGATCTTAGGAATCAGAATTCACAAGACTCCAAAAGGTCTAGCATTATCACAATCTCACTACATTGAAAAGGTACTTGACAAGTTCAAGTATTTGGATTTCAAAATTGCCAAGTGTGACGACCCAAAGGGTCATCACCTATTTTCTCACCCATTCCGTGCTTTTGAGGCCTTAGAAACCTCATTTAGGGTTGCCTCGATTTGCGTATGCAGTCCGGACGCGTAGCCGGAAAGCTTAAATATGAAATTATGTGAAAAATGCTAAGTTTTGATATTAAAATGAATAAATTTGACTTCGGTCAACATTTTGGGTAAACGGATCCAATTCCGAGGGTCCATATGGGACTTGGGCATATGCCCGGAATCGAATTCCGAGGTCCCAAGCCCGAGAAATGAATTCTTAAGTAAAATTATTTTTTGAAGATATTAAAGGTAATTGGAAATGAAATCTGATTAGAAAGTGATGGTATCGAGCCTGTATTTTGGTTCCAGCGCCCGAAACAGGTCTTATATATGTTTTAAGCACTTTCTGTAACGTTTGGTTGATAACAGATTTCGTTTGACGTGTTTTGGACTTAAAATGGAAAATTTATGTTTTATGAAATTTGATAGAATTCATGGATTTTGAGGCTTAATTCGATGTATATGATGTTATTTTTGCGATTTGATCGCAAGGATAAGTTCATAGGATGTATTTGAGGTAGTGTGTATATCTGGTTTGGAGCCCCGAGGGCTCGGGTGAGTTTTGGATAGGCCACGGATTGCATTTTTTGAACTTGGAATTTGCTGATGCAACTGATCTAGAGGCTTCGCATTTGCGAAGCCAGCATCACAAATGCGAGCTATTCATCGCAAATGCGAAGGTGCCGTTGCTGGGCAGGGATCGCAAATGCGACCATGTTGTTCGCAATAGCGAGTATGGGACCTTCGCAAATGCAACATTTCTGGTCACAAATGCGAAAGTCCCTCCTTTTGCTCAGTGTTCGCAAATGCGAACCATACTTCGCAATTACCATATCAGGGGTGTTCGCAATTGCGAACCCTAGCTCGCAATTCCCGTGCCAACCAGTGGTCTGCAGTGCACTTAAACCAAATTTTGACTCCATTTTCCATATTTTCTCAAACTCAAACACACTTAGGCAATTTTTCCAAGAACAAGACTTCTTCCAAATCATTTGTAAGTTGGTTTTTACTCAATTCTTTCAATCAGTAACATCATTTAACATGTTTTCAACTTAAAAATCAAAGATTTCCATGGGTGAAATTGGGTGTTTTGGGTAGAACTTAGATTTTTTCTAGAATTGAGGTTTGAGTGGGTGGTTGACCTCCGATTTGAAAGATTTTTATATAGCTAGACTCGTGAAAGTATGAAGGTTCTGAAAATGTAAAATTTATCCGATCCGAGATGCTGGCCTGAGGGGCGTTTTGGTCATTTTACCTAATTTCGCGCCGTAACTTTGAATTAAATAGTAGAATCAGTTGCTTGAGATGTTATTTACGGTATGTAATTTATTTTAATAGATTTGGGCCATTTGGAGTCGGATACTCGTGGCAATGTGGTTTCGAGTTGATTTTTGAGCCGGTTCGAGGTCAGTGTTTGGTCTAACCTTAGCTTGAGGGAATAGGAGTTGAGTCTTATTTGCCACTTGTTAATTGTCGAGTGCGATGTATAGGCATGGTGACGAGTATATATACATTGGTGTCTAGCATGACCGTGACTGTTTATATTGCGAATATTCTAATTTTGTTGTAACCTCCATGCTTAATAGATGATTTCTATATGTTGTAAAGAGTATGTGAAGGGAATTGCAATCTTTAAACTTCAAGGAGCATTGGCTCAAGTGATAGAGTAAATCATGAAATGAAAGTGAAAGAAAGAGAAAGAGTTATTGAAATATACCCTTGCCGGGTCATTGTTGCTTTAGTGATTATCTCCCTTACTGAGATGTTGAGATTACTGTTATTGTTATGTTTTCGGGATTTAAATGTTTAAATAATGTTCCCTTGCCGGGATTTAATTGTGTAATGTTCCCTTGCCGGGATTTCTACTTCTATGTTGTGTACACTCTTGCCCTTTGTTTGTGATTGTTGTTTGGGTGAGAAAGAGTGTTAAATCACGAAGGGTGATGCCGTGCATTGCTTGATATTGTGAGGAAAGAGTGTAAAGCACGAAGGGTGATGCCGTGCCATACGATGTACCATTCCGTAAAGAGTAAAAACACGAAGGGTGATGCCGTTCCATGATTTACATTGATTACATTATACATTGCATAGTAAGGAAAGAGAGTAAAAGCATGAAGGGTGATGTCGTTCCATGATTAACATTGATTACATTATACATTGCATAGTGAGGACGAGAGTAAAAGCACGAAGGGTGATGCCGTGCCATGATTTACATTGAGTACATTATATAATCCATAGTGAGGACGAGAGTAAAAGCACGAAGGGTGATGCCGTGTCATGATTTAAATTGATTACATTATACATTGCATGGTGAGGATGAGAGTAAAAGCACGAAGGGTGATGCCGTGCAAGTTGTGATTTCTGATCCTTATTGATATTCTGGCCTTGTTGTTCCTTTCTTTATTTGAAATTTCTTATATGAAACTGTTATCTCCCCACAGCATGTTCCCCTTCCTTTATTGGTTGATTATTTCCTGTATTTCTTTTTCGTTGTATATATATATATATATATATATATATATATATATATATATATATATATATATTCGAACTTCACAGGTTTACTTGGTAGTCTGGTTCTAGCCTCTTCACCACTTCGTCGAGGTTAGGCTAGGCACTTACCAGTACATGGGGTTGGTTGTACTTATGCTACACCTTCACTTCTTTATGTTGTGCAGATTACGCAGCCGGACCCGGTGGACATCATTAGTGGGAGTGTCTTTCAGCTTATCCTAGAGGCTTCAAGGTATACCCGCTGGCGTTCGTGGGCCTTGGCATCTCTTCCATCATTATGTCTTCATTTCTGTCTTGTTTTTCCTCTAGTCTCAGAGACAGTCATGTATTTCCTTTTGGATTTTGTATTTAGCACTCTTATAGGCAGTTCGTGGGTTTGTGACTCCAGGTTTTGGGAAATTTCTACGTCGTTGTATTATGTTGTCTTTACTTAGTATTGGAATCATATTTATTTCCACTGTTAAATTGTGAACTATTTTAGCTTATTCTTTTAAATCGATGTTTTTATGCTAATTTAACTATACACGTTGGCTTGTCTAGCGGGTTCAACGTTAGACGCCATCACAGACCGATGGTGGGATTTCTGGGTGTGACAAGTTGGTATAAGAGCACTAGGTTACTTAGGTCTCACAACTCACAGACAACTTGGTAGATTCTGAGGGATCGGTACGGAGACGTCTGTATTTATTTCCCAGAGGCTGCAAAGTTAGGATAACTCCACATTCCTTTTCATCTATGTCGTGCGATATGAATTCTGAGTACTGATTGAATTTCTATGCTATTCTCTCGAAGATGGCGAGGATGCGTGCTTCCCTTGGTTCCGCTCATCAGCTCGACACTCCTGCTACATCTCCTACGAGGGGTCGAGGTCGAGGTCGAGGTTGAGGTCAAGGTCGAGGACGAGGATGTGCTAAAGGCCGAGGCCGGGGCTGGGCTCATCCTAGAGCAGCAGCCCCAGTGGAGGACCCTCAGGCTGAGTCTGACGAGGAGGTCCCAGTTCCGGCAGTCCCAGCTGGACCAGCTCAGGTCCCAGAGGGGTTCATAGCTACCCAGTGCTCCAGGATGCCCTTGTCCGTCTAGTCGGACTCATGGAGAGTGTCGCACAGGCGGGTCTTCTTCCTACTGCACCAGCCGTCTCTCAGGCTGGGGGAGGTACCCAGACTCCTGCCACTCGCACGCTAGAGCAGCTAGCTCCACAGTTTCAAGCACCGGCACCTCAGCCAGCTGGAGTAGCTCATTGCAGAACGGGTAGCAGAGGGAGCAGCTATGTCAGCAGATGCTTTGTGGAGATTGGACAGGTTTACTAAGTTATTCACTGCTACCTTTACTGGTTCACCGTCAGAGGACCCCCAGGATTATTTGGACAGCTGCCATAAGGTTCTCCGGAATATGGGCATAGTGGAGTCCAACAGAGTTGACTTTGCTACTTTTCGATTATCTGGCGCAGCCAAGAGTTGGTGGAGAGACTATTGCTTAGCCAGACCAGCTGGATCTACACCTTTGACTTGGACTCAATTTTCAGAGGTATTTTTGGGGAACTTCCTTCCCATTACTCAGAGAGAGGACCTTCGGAGGTAGTTTGAGCGTCTCCAGCAGGGATCCATGTCAGTCACTCAGTACGAGACCAGGTTCATCGCTCTAGCCCGACATGCTCTTATGATACTTCCCACTGATCGGGAGAGGGTTAGGAGATCTATTGAGGGATTGGCCCGGCCTATCAGACTTCAAATGGCTAGAGAGTCAGGTACCGATATATCATTCCAGGATGCGGCCAATGTGGCCAGGAGGATTGAGATGATTATGTCATAGGGTGTGGGTCAGTGGGCTGACAAGAGGCCCCGTCATTTCGGTCGTTTCAGTGGAGCCTCATCTGGAGGCAGGGATTATTCAGGTAGAGGTCACCCTCCCAGACCCTTTCAGTCAGCTCTCCAGGTTTCCCATGGTACTTCAGGTGGTCGTGGTTATCAGACGCACTATTCCGATGAGCAGCTTTATAGTGCGCCACCAGCTCCCATCAGTGCACCATCGCATTAGAGTTTCCGGGGTGGTCATTCAGGTCGACATGGTCAGATTCAGTTCCCTTAGCAGCCGAGGTCTTGTTACACTTGTGGCGTTCCGGGTCACCTTGCTAGATTTTGCACTCGAGCATCAGGTAGTTCACAGCATCAGGGTTCCCGTGCCATGGTACAGGCACCAGGTGTTCCACAACCTGCCCAGCCAGCTAGAGGTGTGGGTAGACGTGCTAGAGGTGGAGGTGGAGGTCATAGAGGTGGAGCTCAGGCCGCCAGAGGTAGAGGCCAGCCAGCAGCCGGCCATCCCAAAGATGTGGTTCAGGGTGGTGGGGCCCAACCCTGATGTTATGCTCTTCCACCCAGGCTAGAGGCTGAGTCTTCAGATGCAGTCATTACAGGTACTATTCAGGTCTGTGGTAGAGATTCTTCAGTGCTATTTGATCCAGGATCTACGTATTCGTATGTGTCCTCTTAGTGATCCACTGAGTATTCCTGTTTATGTATCTACACCGGTGGGTGATTCTATCATGGTCGATCGAGTCCATCGTTCTTGTGGTGTGGCGATTGGGGGTCTTAAGACCCGTGTTGATTTGTTGCTTTTAGGTATGGTCGACTTTGATGTTATATTGGGGATGGACTGGTTATCCCCATATCTTTCTATCTTGGATTTCCATGCCAAGACGGTGACCTTAGCCTTGCCCTATTTGCCCGTTTGGAGTGGAGAGGGACTCCTGGTCATTCTACCCGTAGCGTTATTTTGTACGTGAAGGCTTGGAGTATGGTCGAGAAGGGGTGTTTGGCTTATTTGGCTTATGTGCGTGATTCCAGTGTTGGGGTTCCCTCTATTGATTCGGTACCCATGGTTCGTAAGTTTCCTGAGGTATTACCTGATGCCACCCAACAGGGACATTGATTTTTGTATTGATCTGGATTCGGGCGCCCAACCCATTTCAATTCCGCCGTATCGCATGGCCCCTCCAAAGTTGAAAGAGTTGAAGGAACAGTTACAGGATTTGCTTGGGAAGGGTTTCATTAGGCCCAACATTTCTCCTTGAGGTGCTCCAGTATTGTTTGTGAAGAAAAATGATGGTTCGACGAGGATGTGCATTGCTTACCGGAAATTGAACAAAGTTACACTCAAGAATAAGTATCCACTGCCGAGGATTGATGATTTGTTCGATCAGCTTCAGGGTGCCAAAGTATTTTCAAAGATAGACTCGAGATCTAGCTACCATCAGTTGAGGATTAGGGCATCCGATGTCCCTAAGACAGCTTTTCGCACTCGGTACGGGCATTACGAGTTTTTTGTCATGTCATTTGGGTTGACAAATGCCCCATCGGCTTTTATGGACTTGATAAACTGAGTGTTCAGGCCTTATTTAGTCTCGTTCGTGATATCTTCATTGATGATATATTCATATACTCCCACAGCCAGGAGGAGCACGAGCAACATCTCAAAGTGGCTCTTCAGACTCTGAAGGACAGTCAGTTATATGCAAAATTTTCGAAGTGTGAGTTCTGGTTGAGTTCACTTGCATTCCTGGGTCATGTCGTATCAGCAGAGGATATTCAGGTTGACCCGAAAAAGATTGAGGCGGTTAAAAACGGGCCTAGACCAGCATCAGCTACAAAGATTCGGAGTTTCTTGGGATTGGCAGGCTACTATCGTCGGTTCGTGGAGGGGTTCTCATCTATTGCAGCCCCGATGACCAGGTTGACCTAGAAGGGTGCGCAGTTTAGATGGTCGCATGAGTGTGAGGCGAGCTTTCAGAGGCTCAAGACAGCTCTGACTACGACACCAATATTGGTTTTGCCCACAGGTTTAGGGCCTTATACAGTCTATTGCGATACTTCCCGTATTGGGCTTGGTGTAGTGTTGATGCATGATGGCAAGGTCATTGCTTATGCTTCGAGGCAGTTGAAGATTCACGAGAAGAACTATCCAGTGCATGATTTGGAGTTGGCAGCCATTGTTCACGCATTGAAGATTTGGAGGCACTATCTGTATGGCGTGGAATGTGAGGTGTTCACGGATCAGAAGAGTCTTCAGTACTTGTTCAAGAAAAAAAGATTTGAATTTGAGGCAGAGGAGGTGGTTGGAGTTGTTGAAGGACTATGATATTACCATCTTATATCACCAGGGGAAGGCCAATGTGGTGGCAGATGCTTTGAGTAGGAAGTCAGCTAGTATGGGCAGTTTTGCTTTTATTCCGCTCAGTCAGAGGCTGCTTGCTTTGGATGTTCAGGCTTTGTCCAATCGATTTGTGAGGTTGGATATTTCTGAACCTAGTCGAGTGTTGGCTTGTACGGTCGCTCGTTCTTCATTATTGGAGCATATCCGTGATCGGCAATTTGATGATCCCCATTTGTGTGTCCTTACAGACACGGTGCATCGTGAAGGCGCCAAGAAGGTGACCTTGGATGATGACGGTGTTTTGGTATTGCAGGGGCTAGTTTGTGTGCCCAATGTTGATGGGATTCGAGAGTTGATTTTAGAGGAGGCACATAGTTCCCGGTACTCTATCCATCTGGGCGCCGGGAAGATGTATCAGGATTTGCGGCAACATTATTTATGGTGTAGAATGAAGAAGGATATCGTGGCATATGTGGCACGATGTTTGAATTGTCAACAGGTTAAGTATGAGCATCAGAGGCCTAGTGGTTTATTTCAGAGGATTGAGCTTCCCGAGTGGAAGTGGGAGAGGATCACTATGGACTTCGTTACTGGACTTCCGTTGACCTGGAAAACGTTCGATGCAGTTTGGGTCATTGTTGATAGGCCGACCAAGTCAGCGTATTTCATTCCTGTGGCAGTCTCCTATTCATCCGAGAGGTTAGCTGAGATCTATATCCGGGAGATTGTTCGTCTTCATGGTGTGCCGGTATCTATCATTTGGACTGGGGCGTGCAGTTTACCTCGCGTTTATGGGGTGCAGTTCAGCAAGAGTTAGGCACCCAGGTGGAGTTGAGCACAACATTTCATCCTCGGACGGATGGACAGTCCGAGCGGACTATTTAGATATTGGAGGATATGCTCCGAGCTTGTGTTATTGACTTTGGAGGATCATGGATTTAGTTCTTTCCTTTAGCAGAGTTTGCCTACAACAACAACTACCGGTTAAGTATCCAGATGGATCCTTATGAGGCTTTATATGGTAGGCGGTTTCGATCTCCAGTTGGATGGTTCGAGCCGGGAGAGGCTCGGTTGTTGGGTACAGATTTGGTTCAGGAGGCCTTGGACAAGGTCAGGATCATTCAGGATAGGCTTCGTACAGCTCAGTCCAAGCAAAAGAGTTATGCAGATCGCAAGTGTTCGAGATGAGGCTTTCATGGTTGGTGAGCGAGTATTGCTCCGAGTATCGCCTATGAAGGGCGTGATGAGATTTGGGAAGAAGGGCAAGCTTAGCCCTAGGTTCATTGGTCCTTTTGAGATTCTTGATCGAGTGGGAGAGGTGGCTTATAGACTTGCATTTCCACTTAGCTTATCAGCCGTACATCCAGTTTTTCATGTGTCCATGCTTCGGAGGTATCACGGCGATCCAGCCCACGTGTTAGATTTCAGAACTGTCCAGTTGGACAAGGACTTATCTTATGAGGAGGAGCCGGTAGCTATTATAGACCGGCAAGTTCGTCATTTGAGATCCAAGAGTTTCCCTTTTGTTCGTGTTCAGTGGAGAGTCCAGCCTCCTGAGGCATTGACCTGGGAGTCCAAGTCCGATATGCGGAGCCGTTATCCTCATCTATTCCCCAGCTCAGGTACTTCCTTCTTCTGTCCGTTCGAGGATGAACGATTGTTTTAGAGGTGGAGAACGTGACGACCCAAAGGGTCATCACCTGTTTTATCACCCATTCCGTGCTTCTGAGGCCTTGGAAACCTCATTTAGGGTTGCCTCAATTTGCGTGCACAGTCCGGGCACGTAGCCGAAAAGCTTAAATATGAAATTCTGTGAAAAATTCAAATTTTTGATATTAAAATGAATAAATTTGACTTCGGTCAATATTTTAGGTAAACGGACACGGACCCGTGATTTGACGGTTCCGGAGGGTCCGTAGGAAAATATGGGACTTGGCCGTATGCCCGGAATCAAATTCCAAGGTCCCAAGCCCGAGAACTAAATTTTTGAGTAAAATTGTTTTCTGAAGATATTCAAGGAAATTGGAAATGAAATCTGATTAGAAAGTGATGGTATCGGGCCCGTATTTTCGTTCCGGCCCCCAGTACATGTCTTATATATGGTTTAAGCACTTTCTGTAAAGTTTGGTTTAAAACGGATTTCGTTTGACGTGTTTCAGACTTAAAATGGAAAATTTGATATTTTATGTAATTTGATAGAATTCATGGATTTTGAGGCTTAATTCGATGTATATAATGTTATTTTGGCGATTTGATCGCACGGATAAGTTCATAGGATGTTTTTGAGGTAGTGTGTATATTTGGTTTGGAGCCCCGATGGCTCGGGTGAGTTTTGGATAGGCCACAGATTGCATTTTTTGAACTTGGAATTTGTCGGTGCAACTGATCTGCAGGCTTCGCATTTGCGAAGACAGTATCGCAAATGCGAGCTATTCATCGCAAATGCAAAGGTGCCATTGCTGGCCAGGGATCGCAAATGCGACCATGTTGTTTGCAAATGCGAGTATGGGACTTCGCAACTGCGACATTTTTTGTCGCAAACGCGAAAGTCCCTCATTTTGTTCAGTGTTTCGAAAATGCGACTATACTTCACAATTACCATGTCAGGGGTGTTCGCAATTGCGAACCCCAGCTCGCAATTCCCATGCCAACCAGTGGTCTGCAGTGCACTTAAACTGAATTTTGACTCCATTTTTCATATTTTCTCAAACTCAAACACACTTAGGCGATTTTTTCAAGAACAAGACTTCTTCCAAATCATTTGTAAGTTGGTTTTTACTCAATTCTTTCAATCACTAACATCATTTAACATGTTTTCAACTTAAAAATCAAAGATTTCCATGGGTGAAATTGGGTGTTTTGGGTGGAACTTAGGTTTTTTCTAGAATTGGGGTTTGAGTGGGTGATTGACCTCCGATTTGAGAGGTTTTTATATGGCTAGACTCGTGAAAGTACGAGGGTTCTGAAAATGTAAAATTTATTCGACTCTGAGATGCTGTCCTAAGGGGCATTTTGGTCATTTTACCTAATTCCGCGTCATAACTTTGAATTAAATAGTAGAATCAGTTGCTTGAGATGTTATTTACGGTAAGAAATTTATTTGAATAGATTTGGGCCACTTGGAGTCGGATACTCGTGGAAAACGTATAGTTTGCACGAAACCTGGAGGTTGCTTGACGAACACTTCTTCCTTTAGATAGCCATTTAGGAAGGCACTCTTGACATCCATCTGGTGAATGGTGAATTCCATGTAAGCAGCAAAGGCTATGAGGAGTATTATTGCTTCCAGCCTTGCCACTAGAGCAAAGGTTTCATCATAGTCTATGCCTTCCTCCTGACTGTATCCTTGAACCACCAACCTTGCCTTGTTTCTTGTAACTGTTCCATCTTCATCAAGTTTGTTTCTGAAAACCCATTTTGTGCCAATTACTGATCTATCCAAGGATCTTGGTACCAGATTCCAAACTTGACTTCTTTCAGATTGATTGAGTTCATCTTGCATTACATTCACCTAGTCTACCTCGAAAACGTATGTTCGAGGTAAGTTATTGGTCTAATCTTAGCTTGATGGAATAGGAGTTGAGTCTTATTTTCCACTGGTTAATTGTCGAGTGCGATGTATAGCCATGGTGACGAGTATCTATACATTGGTGTCTAGGATGACCGTGAGTGTTTATATTGCCAATATTTTGATTTTGTTGTAACCTCCATGCTTAATAGCTGATTTCTATATGTTATAAAGAGTATGTGAATGGAATTGCGATCTTTAAACTTCAAGGAGCATTGGATCAAGTGACAGAGTAAATCATGAATAGAAAGTGAAAGAAAGAGAAAGAGTTATTGAAATATACCCTTGTCGGGTCATTGTTGCTTTAGTGATTATCTCTCTTGCTGAGATGTTGAGATTACTATTATTGTTCCCTTTTCGGGATTTAAATGTTTAAATGATGTTCCCTTGCCGGGATTAATTGTGTAATTGATGGTCCCTTGCCGGAATTTCTATTTCTATGTTGTGTACTCCCTTGCCATATGTTTTTGATTGATGTTTGGGTGAGGAAGAGTGTTAAAGTAGGAAGGGTAATGTCGTGCACTGTTTGCTATTGTGAGGAAGAGTGTTAAAGCATGAAGGGTAATGTCGTGGATTGTTTGATATTGTGAGGAAAGAGTGTAAAGCACGAAGGGTGATGCCGTGACATGATTTACATTGATTACATTATATATTGCATAGTGAGGACGAGAGTAAAAGCACGAAGGGTGATGTTGTGCCGTACGATGTACCATTCCGTACATATATTCATTGATTACATTATACATTACATAGTGAGGAAAGAGAGTAAAAGCACGAATGGTGATGCCGTGACATGATTTACATTGGTTACAGTATACACTGCATAGTAAGGAAAGAGAGTAAAAGCACGAAGGGTGATGCCGTGACATGATTTACATTGATTACATTATATATTGCATAGTGAGGACGAGAGTAAAAGCACGAAGGGTGATGCCGTGCCATGATTTACATTGATTACATTATATATTGCATAGTGAGGACGAGAGTAAAAGAACGAAGGGTGATGCTGTGCCATGGTTTACATTGATTGCATTATACATTGCATGGTGAGGACGAGAGTAAAAGCACGAAGGGTGATGCCGTGCAAGTTGTGATTTATGATCCTTATTGATATTCTGGCCTTGTTGTTCCTTTCTTTATTTGAAATTTCTTATATGAAACTATTATCTCCCCACAGCATGTTCCCCTTCCTTTATTGGTTGATTATTTCCTGTATTTCTCTTCCGTTGTGTGTGTATATATATATATATATATATATATATATATATTCGAACTGCACAGGTTTACTTGGTAGTTTGGTTCTAGCCTCGTCACTACTTCGCCGAGGTTAGGCTAGGCATTTACCAGTACATGGGGTCGGTTGTACTGATGCTACACCTGTAGTTCTTTCTGTTGTGCAGATTACGCAGCCGGACCCGGTGGTCATCATTAGTGGGAGTGTCTTTCAGCTTATCCTAGAGGCTTCAAGGTATGCCCGCTGGCGTTCGTGGGCCTTGGCGTCTCTCCCATCCCTATGTCTTCGTTTCTGTCTTGTTTTTCCTCTAGTCTCAGAGACAGTCGTGTATTTTCTTTCAGACTTTGTATTTAGCACTCTTATAGACAGTTTGTGAGTTTGTGACTCCAGGTTTTGGGAAATTTCTGCGTCGTTGTATTCTGTTGTCTTTACTTAGTTTTGGAACCATATTTATTTCCGCTGTTAAATTGTGAATTGTTTTAGCTTATTCTGTTAAATCGATGTTGTTATGCTAGTTTAACTATAGCCGTTGGCTTGTCTATCGGGTTCAATGTTAGATGCCATCACGGACCGATGGTGGGATTTCGGGGCGTGACACCAAGACTCCAATTGACGTGAGTTATGCACTTCAAAAGAATGAAGGTGTAAGTGACTCACAACTAGACTATGCAAGAGTATTGGGAAGTTTGATGTATATAATGAATTGTACGCGACCAGATATAGGATGTGCTATTACCAAACTGAGTCGATTTACAAGTAATCCAAATCAAATACATTGGATGGCAATGAAATGAGTTTTGGGGTATCTAAAACATACCCAAATTTATGCTTTGCATTATAACAAATATCCCTTCGTTATCGAGGGATATAGTGATGCAAATTGGATCACCGGATCATCTGAAGTTAAATCCACGAGTGGATATGTTTTCACAATTAGGGGTGGAGCAGTGTCTTAGAAATCATCCAAACAAACGTGCATCGCCCGTTCTACAGTGGAATTTGAATTCATAACTTTAGATAAGGCCGATGAAGAAGCTGAATGGCTCGGAATTTCTTGGAAGATATTCCATTTTGGCCCAAAACTTTGGCACCGATTTATATACATTGTGATAGTCAACCCGCAATAGGGAGGGCAGGGAGCGTTACGTATAAAGGAAAATCTCGTCATATACGACGGAGACATAATACCGTTAGCCAACTACTCTTTAGTGGTGTTATTATAATTGACTACGTAAAGTCAAGAGATAACGTTTCAGATCCACTTACAAAAGTCCTATCAAGAGAGACAGTTGAAAGATCATAAAAAGGAATGGGAGGCCTAGGAGAAGTCATCATGGCGTAAATCTACCTAGCAGACTGGAGATCCCAAGAGCTAAGTTCAAAGAGATCAAACAAAGTCATGAATGACAGTTCAACATTGTCAAATAACTCAACCCATTCTCGTGATGAAGACAATGTTCAGAAATCAAGGTAAAGCATTAAGGCTTTTTGATGAGTCAATAAAGCTTAAAACTTTTTAGTGATTTTCTAAGTCTAGAATGATATGACCAGATAGTGTGTCTTTAGGACTACACATTTATAAATCACCTATGTGAGTGTGAAGTGTAAGCCGCTTCAAGGGGAATGAAAGTAAAGGCCCATTCTCTAAACACCCATGAAACCAGGCGGTGGTCATGGCTGAAACGAACACAACCGCGAGAACCATAGATGGTAAAGGATTGATTGTGTGACTTATGTTGTCTAGGTATACAAAAAAGATCGACAGCTTAAAGATATCAAATTTACCGATTGATCGAGTATATCCGATATAAGTTTACTACGGAAAGTTCAAAGAGAAACCTACTTATCGAGATGCAATTAATTCTTGCATGTAAACACACACACACATCTGTGCATTCCTTTATTTTATAGCCATTCCCCATTCATGTGGGGGATTGTTGGTCTTTAAGCTTAGTATAGCTTAATTTTAAGCTTGGTGTAGCTTAAAGAGAGTGAATGGAAAATGGTGGTAAAGGAAATGGAGGGAAGTGAAATTTTGAATTAGTGCACTTTGTCCCTCATTGGAAGAAGGAAAGAAAATCTATGTGTATATATAGAGAAGCTCTTCTTCTAGCTCTTAAGAGTTGAGAATAAGGCAAGCCTCACCCGTTGTCGTCGTCGCTTGCTCGTCTCAGATTCGGATTCGGATTCGGATTCGGATTCGGATTTGGTCAAAGATCGATTGATTGATTAATATTTTTAGACAAAGGTCCGGTTCGTTTTTCGTTCACGGATTATTTTAAATCCGTTTTTAATTTTCCCGCAATATTCACACCTGTTCCAACAACTATGGCTGTTCTGAAAGGTTGCAAAACCTTTTCAGAAGTTCTGAAAAGTTGCTAAACTTTTTAGAAACAGTACAAAATTGGCTATAAATATGCCTTGAATCCTAGAATCTTTACTTACTAAATTTTTTGATCTTCTTATTTGCACAAAAATATATAGTGTGTTTTACGACCATCAAGTGGTTCGCCGATCACCGGAGTTTTTGGTACCGATATGCTGATGAGTTAAATCGTTCTATCCTGGGAGGATATATTCCAAAACCTCGGGTACTTGAGGGGAATAATTTACTTAAGGACATACTGTGTATTCAGTGGGCTCGGTTTATTCTTGTATTGTTTTTTTTTCAGAAGAGAAACTGAGGACGCCTTGACTAGCGCGCCCGCGCACAGCACGCGCTAGTCAAGTTTCTTACTATTTCAGGTAAATCCCACTAGCACGGTTGTGCTAAGCCTGCGCTTGTGAGGTTTCTCACTGTTTCTGTATTTTCAAAAAATTTATTGTTTTATTTTACAGCAATACAGATTACTAACAGATCCAAATGCTAAATCTTTGTCGTTGCCATTAAATTACTTACCCTAGGCTATGCGTGAGCTTTGTATACTAGAGAAGCAATTCGGTAGCCTTTGTTGGAGCCTTGACGGACTGCTTGGTGACTCGCCGAAGGGGTTAGGGTTCAAAGGGTCGAGGATAAGAGAAGGGAATGGATATGTTCTAAGTTTAAGGGACGCATTAGAGGAATAAGGAAAAGGACTAGGAACGGGGAAAAAAAGAAGGTAAAATCGAGTTTAATAAAATTCAAAGAGGGAATATTTAATGAAACCATCGCAATAGCCTATTATTCAAAATAACCGTTGCCACAAATGAATAAATTGGAATGGTTACTGTATCGTTGATGTAGATTGATCTACTGCAACAGTTATTGTGCTATTGTAACGATTTTCTCTTGGAACTGTCTCAATAGGGTAGAAAGGCTAATGCTACAGTTGTAACCGTTTCCATAGATGATCTATTGCAACGGCTATACAACCGTTACTATACAATATGCCTATTATCTGGTAGTGGTACCTATTACAAATGCTTCTAGATAAAGCTTAAAAAGTACAAATTAAAATCTCCTTGAAAAATTGCCTCGCTTTTTTGCTCTCAATTCTTGCTTAAATTCTGCTTTTGTGTGTACCTGTACAGTAAGAACAATCTGCAATATATAGGATTAGTAGACAAAAGATTAACTAGAGTTCTAATGCTACTCTTCATTGGTGAAGGAGTTCTAGTTAATCGCAACTCCTCAAATCCTTCCTTATCTTTGATTCTATTCTTACTGAATAAGGAGTCCTTCTCCTTATAATTTTTCAATCTTTTGGATCAGGAGATATCTCTTATTTTACCAAATTTTGTTTATCTCCTGCATGTGCACCTCACATGCCTTTAACACTGCTTGTGCATATGTCTGCCAGTGATGGACCTGATTTATTTCTGAGTTCCTTTGTCAATCTTCAAAACCATTCAATTTCTTGGGCCAACACTATACCATAACTATTATCTTGATTTATTGTTACTGAGGTCTGCTACCAAACTCCAGGTTACTCTTTTGCTACTTATCATTTATGTATAAGTCTAAGTCCTTTAATGCTTCCTCATTACTGTTCATCTTAGGAATAATGACCTAATCTCATCTCATACTTTATAACTTTTATCCATCCATTGTTGATTCACCTCAATATTAATCTATAATCTACAATTGATAACTTTACCTTTTATGTATCACTGCTGCTAGGGTTCAAGTCGCATCAAGGAATATTAGAAGTGATTTTCCTAATCCACCTGGGGGCGATACTATATTTCCATAACTGTATTTCATAGCATTCCAATGTGTTCACATTATGTGGGTATTTTAATCCAGTACAATTCATGAAATCCCCTCGTTTTTCCCAAACATCATTCTTCATCTATCACCACTTCTGATTTTACTTCCCATTCATTAGCTACGGTAGGTGCCACTTTCTTATGGAGTGTATACAATGTTGTTGTGAGACTGTTTTTACATGACCATTTCTTCTTCAAGTTACTATGTTTAGGTTGAAGCCTTCTTCCTTATTTTCTCAGCTAGTCTTTTATTGTAGTACTTTAGGGAGGACCCTCTGACTCTTCTAAAGCTGCATTCAATCCCTCACCAACCGTCTTTCTAAATGTAGGCATCGTCGCATTATGAATAAGATAGAGTTTAGGAAATTGATTTCTTACAACTGAGCTATACCACGCGATCTAGAGTAAGAAGAAAGAGTGACCGTCCTAAATTCCATGTAGCCTCCTGCTTATAAATGTGGTGCACGACACACCCATAAGTAAGACTCTACTAGACACAGCTTGTAGGTTCACTAGGACAGAACTGCTCTGATACCACTTTTGTCACGACCCAAACTGATGAGTCGCGATGAGCACCCAGTATCTTACTCAACCGAGTACCAGCATAACATATCTTTACATGTCGTATTATCTTAGATAACCTAGCCGAAAGGATGCCGTGAGAAAAGTAGAATACAACACTGTGATACCAACTTATACATAAGACATACGTTCCTATAAGACCAAAATAACCACTCGTATACTGAACATAGGCTGAAAAGGCCATACAATCTTTTACGTACATGACATCTGTCTACAAGCCTCTAAGAATACATAATTTTCATAAAGGTCGGGACAGAGTCCCACCATACAAAACAATATACGTCTAAATCATACTAACCAAACAAGCAACTCCGAAGCTAATGGAGCGTACCAACATCTTTCGCTGAGCTGATAGCCTACTTGGAGGGCTCTCGACCTGTCTATCGGGACCTGCGGGCATGAAACACAACGTCCCCAGAAAAAAGAGACGTCAGTACAAATAATGTACCGAGTATGTAAGGAATGAAAATCATTAGCTAATAAACATGAGAGAAACATGGAGTAAAAGATTCGACATGTAAGTCTGAATAACTCTGTAAATCATGAAATACTCATAGTGTCATGCATATGCATATGAATGTCATGTCGTGTGTAGGTACATGTGTTCATAACATCATTAAGCCTCTGAGGGCATCCAATTATATCATCTTGGCCACTGTGGGAAAAATCATCAACGTATACCAGTTGATCAGGTGGTGGTGCGTATATTACGCCGTAACCTTTTCCCATATCCCATATACATATATACGCGTATATAACACCATCTGGTCATGAGTAAATGTACATTTATGAATGAATACAGTGCATGAGAAGTACGTCAATAAAATCTCTCTGAATGTCATACGACCATTATACCTTTGATTAATTTCATCAAGTAAACTTTATCAACGTACGTATTTTCTGAGACACATGAATAGGTGATAAAATAATAGGACACATGGAGAATCAAGAACATAGGCATCTCTAGCCTTTCTACGAATAGAGTCATTTATGGAAGTTATACATTTTCTCGTTTCGTTTGTATCGTATGGATTGTGCCAAAAGAAAGAAGGGATAGCCTTAACATACTGAGTCGATTCTCTTAAAAATCCCTCTAACATACGTCAATTGCGACAACACGTAACGGCGGACCGAAGTAGGGGAAAATCCGTATGATTTTTTTGAGAAAGATTGTACCGTGCTTCCTTAGAATTGCATCTCACACTGCTGTAGCATTATGAAATTTTATATGAATTCATTTGGGAATTAATCCGGTACTTAGAACATACATCTCTTATAATTGTGGTGTTATCCAACCTAATTCTTTGCAAATAACGCATGAATGTTACACGATTTGATCAGACACCACACATGAATGATTGAATGTGAACTGGACTTCGGTAATCAAATTGAGATATAGCTAGCTAGGATGCATTGTATTTCCAAGCACTATTCCAATTAATTCTACAACCAAAAAGAGACAGATAACTTGGAATTAATATCGAATTATTTTGACACTTTAAAGGAAGCAATCATGAGCTTATGCAATTCTTGCCGAGTACAATTACCAACCGATCCAAATACTTGAAGCTTTAATCATATTTGGATTGGTATATTGTACGATATACCAAGATCAAAATTGAAATTTATACTAACATGTTGAAATTGAAGATTGTTGACGAGAATCCTTGTTTGACAATTTAATAAAAAACAGTGGAAGGAAATTAATAAGAAGCACGTTGGCTAAGGTGCAAAGATTAACTTTTGTTTGTGTTGTAGTGAGTGTCTTCAAGTGTTGTGTTGAAAGTCTTAGTTTGTAAGTATATTTTAAGTAATATATTAGGTGGCTTAGAATTGAAGTGTATTGTAACTAACCTATTATGGGGCCACCTAACCTCAAATGGCTAAGAGTCATTTGATTAGAAAGTGGCTTGTTACCACGTAGGGGTTGGGGGATTTTAAATCTTTATCCACTAATTAATTAGGTAATGTCCTGTTACCGGGTAATTAATCAATTACTCGCACAATTAAGAATTATCTCAAATTATTAAAAATACTACTCAGATTTTCACACTTTACTATCATGGCCTTGTGGTACCTTGTTGGCGAGACCCCTACCATGTCTGTATCAACCAAAAAACATATATAGGAGGGGGACATGGACTTGACCTCCTTTTAAACTTGAGGGACATGAGGGGTTACAAATATTTACATCTCACTCATGTTCAACTAACAAAATAATCAACTTACAAAGAAATTAGCTTTGTCGTACCTTTTCCTAAAGCTAGGGAATTGTCATCTATCTAGTTGAAAATGCCCTTTTACGTTTCCTGGAAGGTGTTGGAAATAGTAAAAGAAATAACTTTCTCCCGACATAACAGCGTTTTTGGCAAGCCTGTCGGCTACTTGATTTGCTTCCCTGTAGAAGTGAACAATATTAACCTCAGCTTGGGTAAGAATCTATCTGATATCTTCGACGAGCTTCTTAAGTTTGAGATTGTTTTTGTTGCCTTGTATCAACGTGTTGGCAATAATCTGTGTGTCCAAATCCAATTCAATATTGTTGTACCCTTGGCGGACAACCCATTGGATTCCTTTTTTAGCAGCCAGAGCCTCAAGAGTGTTATTAGTCTTACACTGAACAAGTAGGGAGAATGCCATGATCAATTTGCCTTGTTCATCTTTGGCTATTCCCCCTATTCCTGCTTTACTTGTTTCCTTGAAATATCTTCCATCTGTATTTACTTTAATCTTTTCGGGAGAAGGTTTCTTCCAACTAATTTGTATCACTCTGAAGGTTGCTTCATCTTTCAATCATTTCACAGAGCCTCGACCATGACTCTATTTTACTGATTCTTGGTAATGCCATTTGTAGAGCCGCTTGTATGGTCCAGTTTATGTGCATTTCCATACTTCTCACTTGAAATTTATTCTGTTCATCATACATGCACGCACTCCAGCTTCTCCATATTTCCCAACACACGGCCAAAGGGACTGCTCGAAGAATGAATTCATGAATGTTGTTCTTAGACATTGCTTCCCACCAGTTTGTAAAAGTTCTCCTAATGCTCCAGTTTTCATGTTTGATTCCCAGGGGGGCTCCAAAAGCTTGCCATAGTCTTTGCGCCGCTTCTCCTTTTATGAAGACATGTTGCATTGAGTCTTCCTTTGGATTGTTGCAACACATGCATCTGGAAACAACATGGTTACCAAAATTATAAATAACATCGTCAAAAGGGAGCTTACCAAGATATAGTCTCCAGGACAAGAAGGATATTTTGAAAGGAAATGCAACCGAGCAACATGTGGTGAAGATCTGGATTCTTCGATTTTCTACTCCTAGTTGTATGCCAGGCGCTTTTGTTGGAATATTGGCCGTCTGCAGTGGCTTCCCATAATGTGTAGTCTTCTTGACTCTGATCTCCAATATCTATAGCACTGATGTGTAAAGCAAACTACGCATTGAGAGTGTTGATAAGTTTGTTCATATTCCAGCTGCCCTCTTGAATGAATTCCATAACAGTAGTATTTTTACTCTTTCTGCTATTTGGGAAAAAAATTTCTAATGCCCCTTTTCCTGACCAGTTATCCCACAAGAAGCTGTTATTGCCCTTATTAATGTTCCAAATAATGTTTTCTTCTACTTTGTCCCTGATTTGGGCCATATGTTTCCAAGCATGAGAGTTATCTGATGACCACTTTTTTGTCACAGGGTGAGATCCGATGCAATATTTAGCTCTAAGATGGGTTGCCCATTGAGTTTTCTGAGTTCTAAATCTCCACCACCTCTTCATGGCTAAAGTATTACTAATATCCTCCATAGATCTTAAGCCAATGCCACCTTCTTCTTTGGGTAGGCACAGGATCCTCCAAGCACTCCAATGATACTTCTTTTTATCCGTTGAAGTACCCCAGAAGACCCTAACCAAATACTTTTCAATCAAATTTAGGATGCTCTTTGGAGGACTTATAGTAGAAAGAGTGTAGATAGGTAGAGATTGGAGGACACTTTTAATAAGGACAATTCTACACCCACCCACAAGTAAGGAGTCTGCCCTGCAACCCATTCGATCGCTTAGCCACTTTAGTCACCATCAGATCAAAATGAGAGAGTTTTTTTCTGCCCACATATAAGGGGAATCCTAGGTAGTTAAAGGGAAAACCTTTTTCCATGAAGCCCATGGTGGTTCTCATCCTGTTGATTCTTTGAGCTCAAGATTTCGGATCTGTGAGAAAGAAGCTTTTGTCGCCATTAACCTTTTGCCCCGAGGCTCTCTCATAATTGCTTACTTGTTGCATGATCAAGCTGACTGATTTGGTATTCCCAACACTGAAGATCACAATATCATCCACATAATCCAAATGGTTGATTGGAGGGCATCTTTGATTCATGTGAAAGGGGGTCAAATATGGATCAGAATGAAGCTTATTCAAGGATTTGGACAATACTTCTGCAGCTATGATAAACAAGGAAGGTGACAGAGGGTCGCCTTGATTCGGTCCTTGTGATGATGTAAAGAACCCGTTTCTCAATCCATTAATAACAATAGAATACCAGGCATCTGACACCAACCTCAAGATGATGTCTATCCAAGATTCCAAAAATCCAAACCTTCTCATGACTGAAGCTAAAAATACCCAAGATAATCTGTCATATGTCTTGGCCATATCTAGCTTAATTACTATATTACCCCCCTTTGTTGTCTTTTCCAATACCTTGAATAATCTCTTGAGCTAGCATCACATTCTCTGTGAGAAACCTACCTTTCAGAAAGCCGCTTTGATTGTCTGAGATCAGCTTTGGTAGAAGAGTGTTTAGCATGCCTGCACGGATTTTGGAAATGATTTTAGTACTAAAGTTGGTTAGGCTGGTGGGCCTTAATTCTGAAAAGTTGGTAGGGGCTCAACCTTTGGAATTAAGACAATGCAAGAGCGGGAATAGAATTTTGTAAGGTTGCGACCATTAAAAAAGGTATGGACAAAGGTAGCTATATCATCATTGATGGTTTGCCAACAAGTCTGGAAAAAGACCCCATTGAAACCATCTGGACCAGCTGCACTGTGTTGACTGAGGCTGAAAACTGCCTCCCTGATCTCTTCAATGTCTGGGATAGCTGTCAGATACTCATTTCAGTAGAGATGATGTTAAGAATGTAGTTCAGGGTTGAGTTATTCATTGTGGGAGCTTGGAGATTGAAAAGTTTCTCGAAATGTTTCACAGCTGCCTTTGCTATCTTGTCATCCCCTTGCACCCATCCGTTACTATGGTTTTTGATCTTGTGAATATGAAGTTTTCTTCTCCTTTCTTTGAGGAAGCTATGAAAGTAGTTGCTGTTATAGTCCCCCTCTTGAAACCATTTAAATTTAGACTTTTGCCTTAGAATATTCTCTTGTATGCCAAGCCATTTAACATATTCCGCGTGAGCTTTGTTAAGATCTTCTCAACTATCCTCCGAGTTCCGGTGAAGGTCTAACTCTTCAAGTTGTTGTACTTTGACTTCCTAATTGTTAAACTGCTCGTATATGTCACCTATGTTTGCTCTAGACCATTTAGTGAGATTTCTGGCCAGAGTTTGCAGCTTAGTCTTTAATTTCAACATTCCTTCTACCTGAGTACTCCACGAGTCTTGAGCTATTTCCATAAATCCAGGCTGTTGTACCCAAAAATTCAGGAACATAAAATACTTGAAAGCCTCTTGTTGGTCATTCCGAGATTTCATGAGCAAAGGTCGATGGTCTGAACCTGTTCTCACCAAATGCCTAACATAGTTTTGTTGAAATTTTTGAGCCCATTGGTCGTTGATCAAGATTCTGTCCAACCTCTTCCAAATTCTCTTCCTTAGATGTCTATTGTTGCACCAAGTATGTTTAGTACCCACATAGCCCATATCCATAAGTCCACATGTTTCCATGGTAGTAACAAAGTCGAAACTTTATAAGCTCTATAAGGACTTCCTCCCAGCTTCTCCCCCGACTCCATGATTACATTAAATTCACCACTCGTACACCAAGGCCCATTGATAATGTTGGCCATGTTTTCTAAACCTTCCCATAAAACTTTTCTTTCTGCAGCACTGCATTTTTCATACACCGCCGTGACATAACTATCATCACTAATACAATTTCCTTTGAAGCAAAGAGTAACTTGCTGGTCTTCATTGGCAACAAGATCTGCCTGGTAATTCTAGAAGCATCAGATTTATCCACTGGTATAGGTCAAGCAGTGTTGAAAGCCCAAAAATCTTTTGTAACCCTCAATTTTCTTGCTATTTAAGAAAGGCTCAAAGATGGCCACAAAATCACAGTTGTTAATTTTGATCAAGTTCTTCAAACGATGTATGGTCTTTTTAGAACTAACACCTCTAATATTTCAGAAGATGGCACTAATCATTGGAAACTTGATTCTGAGCACCCTGTTTGTGTTCCTTCTCTCTTTGGAAAGGAATGTCTTTTGTTTTGGATTTTTTCCCTTTCCTTCTTAGTCTATTTTTCCCTTTCCCATCTTCTGGGCATGAGTTTTCCTCCGGTTTTGCTATCTCTTGCGACCCCTCATAGCTGCCTCTTTGCTTTTCGTCATTAATGTTTGGAGGAGTTGAGATAGTTTGTTATTGCTCCTTTCCTCCCTCCTGATTGTTCTGCTCACACTGTGTTGCCTCTTTTTCTTGGTTGTCTCCGAATAGTTCTACCACCAATTTGATAGGAGGTTGATTCTTTATCACTGTGTCTATGCTGTTGGAAGGATATTGAACTCTATTGTGATCCTTTTCACCTGTTTTATGACTTTCTTGGGCATCATGATATCTTCTATCATTCATTTCGTCCGGTTCACTCTCATATTCCTTGTTTTTTGAACTCATGGTTCTCCTTTCTGCAATTGTGTGTCTTACATTGTCTGTATCAGTGTTGCTGCTTTCTACTATCTCTTGAGTTTGGTCAGCTTTGTGCTCCTTAGTAGATGACTGGTTTATCGAGTGTTCTTCCTTGGAGTTTTTTGTTTGAGCATTTGCATCCTTCATGACCTGTTGTTTTGAAGCTGCCTCACTGCCAAGAATTTCACTTGCTAGCTGTTCTATGCTTGTGTGCTTCTTGATTCTCTTGTTAATTTCTTTGTTAGCTTTGGACTGGCCGTGTGTTATAACTGGTTTAAATAGCACTATGCTCTTTTTTCTGGGCATCTTTTTCTTCTTATGCTTAATCCTTTTAAAATTAGCTTTGTCTTTGATGTTTTGTTCTCCTTCTTGAGTTTGCTTCTGCATCCTTTCTTTGTTTTCAGTAGATTGCTCACCTTCCATTGCCTCTATGGCTTTCATTTTTTCTTTTTGCCGGTTCCTCTTAGTATTAGGTACTTGCCATGTCTCTTCCTCCATATTATCTTTACCCTTTTTGTTGTAGCTATTTGTGACCACCTTTTCGCTTGTTCGTCCCATAGCTCGAGTGATTTGCACCTCCTATTTTCCTTGTGTTTCTGGGGTTGTTTTGATCCGCTCATTCATTATTGTGTTTTGATTGTTGTGCGTATCCCTTGTGTTACTCCTGTGATTTTCTCCTCTACTACTAGAATCATTATCCTCTTGATTTTTTCTCTGTTTTTCCTTGTTTTTTTTATTGCTCCAGCACCCTGCATTGCAAAACAGAGTGCCCCAGAATCCTACAATGCTTACAATACTTAGGAACTCCTTCATACTCCAACTTATGAGTGAAGCCTTTTAGCGGATTAGTTTCTTTCTCTTGGCCCACACATACTGAGTTAACTAGAGGCTTTGTAATATGCATTTCGACTCTGACTTTAGCCATCTCTGGCCTTGTCCTATAGTCAGTTACTAAATCCATATATAATAGTACCCTGACCGGCCCCAATATCTATTTGACATAGTTCCAAGTATGGCAATGGAAAGGCAGACCAGGCAGAAGAACCCAAACTGGCACTATAGGAGAGTTCTTTTTCTGGCTTGAAATCAGGGGACCATGTTTGAAGATACATAACCATACCATCAATTTCAATTGACCTTCTAAACCAAACCGTTTTGCAAGCTTCTTCATTGGATACATCTATGAACATTGTTCGAAAATCATAGACCACAAATTTTGCCTCACCTTTGAGTGACACTTTTTCAGCGAAGGTTGATCTAATTCATTCGACATTAGGTCTTGTTCTCATAAATTTACCTATGATTGTGTATTTACATTCTTCTGCCATCACTCAATAGTAGTCACTGGCTTTGAAGATAACTGCCGCAATTCTGTTATGGGTTGAAACCCTAGATTTTACATTTGGGTCTCGCAGTCTAACTCATTTGAGTTTAGCAGGAGTTGCTACCACAACTGCATAATCAATCTTTTGGGTATTTGAGTCTTCGCTGGCTTTGAAGATAACTTCCGCAATTCTGTTATGGGTTGAAATCCTAGATTTTACATTTGGTCTCCCAGTCTAACTCCTTTGAGTTTAGTAGCAGTTACTACTACAGCTGCATAATCAATCTTCTGGGTAATTGAGTCTTCATTTGTGGTTGGCCTAGCTGGGAGAGGGGGATGGGACTAGATTTTCCACCGGACGCGCTTGCCCGAGGTCGGCCAGCGTCCCCATTCGACGATGCGTGTGCACCACTCTCCCAAAAGGGGGAAATGTTACCGTTATGTTTATGTTGTACGTAGAGAAATTTTGTTAACCTTAAGAAAGGTTGTTTTTAGATACTACCTTGTATGGTACTAGTACATAAATATCGGGTATTTTAGCCCGGGCCGTATTTTATCACAAAATGTCAAACTTCGACGAAATTTATTTTTTTGATTTGCTTACCCTTTCACCTTCACGAATTTATTCATTACTTGTTTAAAATAGCATAAAATGCTTATAATCTTAAAATAATATCATTCCCGAACTTACGTCGATTAACTTATGATGAAACTTTAACGTACGAAAAATGCGGGATGTATTATCTCATTTCTGAGCTTTCATCAGTTCACTTATGGCGTACTTTGACGTACGAAAACATGAGGTGTAATACTTCTGTGGAGGAAACTATATTTGAAGTTATACTTTGAAGAGTTATACATTGCACATATATGGTTGAATAATCTTTTTAAGTTGACGCTAAAACAAAATACTTGAATTTACTTCTAACCACAATCCTAGTGCCACATAATGAAGGGTAAGTCTCATTCACGCTACGAATTACCATTGATTGTACCTTGCACCATACTTCTTAGTTCATACTTTCCTTTTTGTTTTCTCATTCAAAGGTATTCAAGACTTGTCCTATAGGGTAAATATTGAAATTAAATGGTATGATATGATGTCATTTAGAATAAGGAAAAGATTGATAGAGTAAATTGAATATAGTAATGATTATTATGTGTTATTAAAAAATTCTCCCATAAAAATATTTTAATAGATAATATGCCTGTCAATTTTTTATATTTTTATTACACATATATTCCTTGTCCATGTACACCCCTAATAGTAATATTTTATCAAAAGACAAATGTTCAACATTTGTGACCACAGTATAACACAGTATAGAACTCAATCATACTTTCATATTTTATTATATATGCGATATTTCTATCTTTAAGACTAAAAAAAGTCAATAATGAAGATATCATGAATATATCATTAGTGTACTATTGACCGTACATGCATTTTCCCTTCTTTCATCACCATTGAAAGCGCTTTGTCCAGCCTATCAGAAAGGCCCCGCCCATCTCTCTGACTTCGAAGAGCCGCTAAATAATGAGGATTTTAAATTCTGAAATTTACAGCTAGTCCAATGACAAAAGACACGTTTTCCTTTTCTCTAGTTTATGTTGGGGTAAATTACTAGCTTTTCC
>ML303382.1:0-20070 GCA_005239505.1 Nicotiana paniculata | reverse complement strand
ACAACAAAACAAGAAGAGTGGTAATTTTTTGTAGCAAGATGAATAACGAACTAATTGAGGACTTGTTGCAAAATATTAATAGAACATACAAATATATATATCGAATATGAAAGAGACAAAATAAATGGAATACTTTAAATACGTTAGAAAATTTTAGACGTACTTGAAATATTAGCCCATGTGTTCATACCCGAACCTTGGGTTGATATGCTTAAATAATAAAAGGATCATGTGCGCATTCCGCGTCTCGATGCCTTTAGATTTAAAAGTAATTATGCTATAACCATGTGTATATTCCATATCTTGGTTTAATATTTAATTTCAAAGAAGTACCTTGTGTGCGTTCCGCCTCTTGGTAAACACAACTAATAAAAATATAATAATTAATTAAGCGGTAATAAATAAGCCATGATCAATAAAATACAAGAATAGCTAAAAATTGATTTAAGCCTTACATGAGTCAATAAAGCGACCGTGCTAGAACCGCGGGACTCGAGGGGTGCCTTACACCTTCCCCTCGGTCAACAGAATTCCTTACTCAGTCTTCTGTTTTCGTAGACCATAAATTAAGAGTCAAACCATCCTTTGTTAAGGGATTCAAGATAAAAGGTGGCTTGGAACACCAAAACTAAATTCCAAGTGGCGACTCTAAATAATAAATAATTCCTTTTCAAAACGTCACTTCGATTGGAAAAACTCTTCTAACTCAACCTCGTAATAGGGTTATGGGACATAAAAGAGGTGTGACAGGTATATCGAAGAAGAAAGATGCAGGAACAGTAATGGTCGCCCAAGGACCCCAAACTCCACTTGTATATCAAACGTCCCCACTTACATACCAAGCACCTCCACCCACATATCAACCATCACCTCTCAGATATTCCCAACCAGCCACTGCTATCACACATATAATTCCCAACCCTCTCACTTTCAGTCACCTCCAACTCGTCCAAACTACCCAAGACCTCGGCCTAACTTTGACCGCAAACCACCTAAACAATACATTGCCATTGCCGAACCCATTGACCAGTTGTATGAAAGGTTGAAGGTTGTTGGTTACATCACTCCTATCCCTACTGTGACAATGGAGAATTCATCCCAATGGGTCAACCCAAATAAAACGCATATCACTATGGCATGAATGGGCACACCATTGACGAGTGCTGAACAGTGAAGGATAAGATCCAGACCTTGATTGATATAAGGTCATTCAGGCCAAAGAAGCTGCACCCAACGTCTGCAACAACCCCCTCCCAGATCATAGGGATGAAGGTATCAATGTGATAGAGACCGATAAGGAATGGGATCCTGAGGGATCAATTGGAGTTATCAAAGAGGGTGACAATACTAAGAAACACGCAGTCACGCTCAATCCTATTATAGTACAAATACAGCTACCAGTGGAGGTTGAGGTAGCTGCATCGGTTCCATTTGAAGTTTAGGTAGCACCCCCCCGAAGCTTCGCCTGTTCCATTCAAAGAAGAAGTAGCCATACCTTCCACAGTGGCAGTGTCAACAACACCGCCTTTCGACACCAATGATGTACCCTTGGATTATGTGGCCGAAAATAGAAGAAAAGGAAAGACCAAAAGAGCAAAATCTGTCGTTGCGCAAGGAATGACCAGAACACGAATAGTCTATACACCAGAGCATTTGGGAGAATCCAGTAAGCAGGCTTCTAACAGACCGCCCGTTATTGAAATAGGCCCGGATCACCTTTGGAGGAAAGTTCAAGCAAGAGAGTATTCAGTCACCAATCCTTTGAACAAGACTCCTGTTCATATATCTATTTTGTCACTGCTACAGAATTCAGAAGCGCACATGAATGCTCTCTTAAAAGTGTTTAGTGAGGCATATGTACCTAACAACATCACTGGTAGGGAAATGGCCAATATGGTGGGACAGGTGCTGGAAAGTCACAAAATCACCTTCCACGAGGACGAGCTGCCACTCGAGGGTTTGAATCATAACAGGGCACTGCACCTTACCGTGCAATGTGAGGATAATTTCATTGACAGAATTCTGATAGATGGGGGATCCAGTCTCAATATTTTCCCATTGACAACACTGAAGAGGTTGGGCAAAGGCCTGTATGAAATACGAGAAGAGACTATGAATATGAAGGCATTTGACGGGTCTCAGAGAGCTACCATTGGAGAGATCAATCTTTGTCTACAGATGGGGCCTATACAATCTGCATCACACAATCTGTTGTTGGGACGACCCTGAATACATGCCGCTGGGGCTGTAGCGTCAACTTTGCATCATACAGTGAAGTTCGAGTGGAACCACCAAGAAGTGATTATCCATGGAGATGGGAGCAACCTTATTTACACCCGTCAGACCATCCTGGTGGTTGAAAATAAAATAAATCTAGGCGGAGAGACTAATTATCATATCGAGAGGGTCAACGCGATCGAGAAAGATAAGTGGTGGACAAGCAAGATAGAAAGTATACTAGCATGGAGAGGATATGAACTGCCAAGGGTCTTGGCAACAATCATTAGGGTATCTCAAAGCCAATACAACTCAAGCGCAATGGTACAAATTTTGGACTAGGATATCAATAAACCTGGTAGGAGTTTCAAGACTGGTCACCATCATGGCGTGGTCCTTACTATCCACTTGAGCAACCTGTACCGCACCTGACTCAGACTTTCTAGCAGACTGACATCATATGGGGATCAGAGGAGGAAGAAGCATTGGTTGCCTTGAGGAACCTGTTCCTGGAAGATGATGACATGGATTGCAGTGTAATTTTTGAGGAGGAGGAAGAGGAAGGCCCTACCATCGGAGTTGTGGAATGAGGATCATTCCTCAAGAATTGGACTGTCAGACCATCCAGGGCCAGACGAGTCCTGGGGTAGTAAGGTTGAACAACATTATTTTATTTTTTTGAATGATGATTTCCCTTTTTGCATTTTGTTTAAAATAACATTTCCAATATCCCAAAACGCTATTTTAATTATTGAAAACCACATTTGTTTGACACTTTCAATGAATTAATTATTACCATTACCACTTCTCTCTCATATCTTTATCTATACAGCATTACTATTTCCTTATCTCGATGAACCGACAACTGTGACATGGAACGAGGCAACGCAACAAAAGGATAGTGATTCAGAAGAAGAGGATGTCATACCTGAGGAAAATGGTAGAGAATCACAAACAGTGGCACGAGAAACTACCATTCAACTTACTGGTATCCGTACTACAGTCCGCACATCAACCGGGGCAGCACCCTATTTGCTGGTTTATGGTAGTGAAGCTATTATTCCTGTCGAAGTAGAGATTCCTTCCTTGGGGATCATACAAGAAGCTGAGCTCAGCGACGCAGAATGGATAAAAAGCCATTATGAGCAACTAGCCCTCATACACGGAAAAATAATGAATGCGGTATGTCACGAACAACTTTATCAGAACAGGATGTCCAGAGCCTTCAACAAAAGAGTCAAGCCGGCACAGTTCACACCGGGGCAGCTGGTGTTGAAGAAGATCTTTCCGCATCAGGGTGAAGCCAAAGGGAAATTCTCTCCCAACTGGCAAGGTCCTTACATGGTTCACATAGTATTGACAGGGGGAGCCCTCATACTCGCAGAAATGGATGGAGAAGTTTGGTCAAAACCAATCAATTCAGATACAGTCAAGCGATATTATGTGTAACTATTTATGTTTTTCGCATATGATGTAATTGAACTGCGCTCGACTTGATTCCTGTTTAAGAGGGGATACGTAGGCATCCCTCTGGGTTCGGTCACAATTCAATAAAATTTTTGTTTTCCCCACCATCAGAAACTGGGGCAGAATTTTGAGGAGGACCCTTAAAATTCCAAAGCAAATTCAGCCGATCACAACATATACAACTGTTAGAAATGTTTGTCCGTCTAACTGGGGAAGAATTTTAATGAGGACCCTCAAAATTCTACGGCAGGAGAAGTCGCAATGTCTCGGATCGTGTCACAGTCACTGGTTCATCTAACCAATTTTCTAAAAAAACATATTTTTTACTATGACTTTGAAAACTACTCATGCTTGCTTTTGAAAAACTTTGTTTATTAAACGCTACTCCCAATGATTTGAACAGGATCTTCAGACCGAGCAAAGCAAGTCAAGAAAGCCGACAGAGGCACGAATTGACCTCCCCCTTGCAGAACTCACGATTTTTATTTGAATGCGTGAACAAGGAATATGCATGCCTCAAAATTATAACTTTCATAACAACAACGATACTGAATCCACTTCCAGCTAAGAAATACTTTGCTATCACCTACTATTTGTTCTCTTTGCATGGGATTGAGTTCTTTCTAAATCTTGCATGAGTCTAAGCCCTGCCTCCATATTTGCATAAGGATAAGCACTGCCTTTTATTTTCATGAGACTAAGGTTTGTCTCAATCTTGCATGAGGCTAAGCATTGCCTTCTCTTTGCATAGGACTAATACCTGTCCCAAATCTTGTATGAGACTAAGTCTTGTCTCAATATTGCATGAGGCTAAGCCCTGCCTCCATATTTGCATAAGGCTAAGCTCTGCCTTCAATTTGCATGGGACTAATCCATGTCCTGAATTTTTGCATGAGGCTAAGCCCTGCCTCTATACTTGCATAAGGCTAAGCATTTCCTTCTACTTGTTGGGACTAAGCCCTGTCCCAAATCTTGCATGAGGCTAAGCCCTGCCTCTCTATCTGCATAAGGCTAAGCATTGCCTTCTACTTGCTGGGACTAAGCCCTGTCCCAAATCCTGCATGAGGCTAAGCCCTGCCTCTCTATCTGCATAAGGCTAAGCATTTCTTTTAATTTGCATGGGACTAAGCTTTGTCCCAAATTTCTGCATGAGGCTAAGCCCTGCCTCTCTATCTTCATAAGGCTAAGCTCTGCCTTCAGTTTGCATGGGACTAAGCTCTGTCCCAAATCCTGCATGGGATTAAGCCCTGTCCCAAATCTTGCATGAGACTAAGCCATGTCTCAATCTTTGCACGGGACTAAGCCCTGTCCCGAACCTTGCACGAGACTAAGCACTGTCTCCCCTGCACTATCTATCTTCCCTTCTTTCGGGCTAAGATCTTCCCTCGACTTCATACAAGACTAAGCCCTACCTTGCTGCTCCTAGCATCATACCTTTGCATTTCATGGGCTGAAACATCGCCAACTTGTCTAAAGGCGTGATAGTCTGAAGGCATCATCCTCATAGCCGAAAGACACCATGGCATGGCCTGAGGATCTCTCAAACTAGCATATCATTATTCAGAGGCATAATGGTTCGGAGGCACCATTTCCATGTCCCGAGAACATCATTTCATGGCCTGCGAATCCCTCACTGAACAATTCATGACCCAGGACATCATGGTCCAAGGACGTCATCCTCAACCGTCCAAAGATGATTTTCATGGTCCGAAGGGAATTTGCATCATGTTTAAATTTACGCACACATATATGATTGTAGTACATCTTTACTTGCAGGTGATCCGATGAGCAACCACCATCCCAACAGGAGCAACCTCGCTCCAGTTCCTTCACACTACCTCCAACTTGACCACTCACCGCAACCTTTTCACGTATCACAAAATCTTGAGCCCGTCCTTGTGGTAACTTCATTGGTATATTCCGATGATGAATCCAGAACTACACACGGCTTGATTCCTATAAAACCTGGGATATATAGGCAGATCAGAAACCAGAATGCTGCCTAAGTCTCTCAAATCATCCTACTCGGTCAAAATTGACCATCATGTCTTTACCCGACAACTCTTTCATCCTTCCCGGGTAAAAAGGGGCAGTTGTTCATACCCAATTTTTTCCTATAATATTTTCAAAACGCATATATGACTTCAAACCAATACATTAGCATCGATTAATGTTTTTTCATAATTTTTGCATTTTTAAGGATTTTTAATTAATTTATCCCAGTATTTTATTACATAAATAATTACTAATTGAATTACAAATGATTTTATAACAATTTATGGCTTAATTTTACCATTTATATTTATACTAAGCTTTAATTATTTTATAAATAGCCATGTTTGCATTTTTGGGGTATAATTGCAATAACTTTGCAATAATAGCCCATATATGCATTATTACATTATTTTGCCAGAAAATTGTTTTTTATATTTTTAAAATATTGAATAATTGTTTTAAAACATTTTTTATGCATGAAATTCATTTTTTACAACTTGTTAATTATTTTTACAAATCATTTTATTAATTAATTGGGTATTTAAAAAATAGCCCTTTTAATCCCTTTTAATTTTCGGACCTAACCCCATATACCAGCCCAAACCCCTCAAAACTTAGCCAAATTTACCCCAGGCCTAATCCTATACCTACCCGACCCAAAGACCCCGCCTAATCGTGGCCGTTGATCTCTAAGATCAACGGTCCACGTTATTTCTTACCATTTTTAATCCTAACCCAAACCCTAACCCCTTCATTCATTTTCCTTCCGCCGTCATCGTTTCCCCCTAACCCCTCCCCTTTTCTCTCAGTAACTCTCTAAACCCTAATCGTTGTCCCCGACAAAACTCCCGTCTAAGGAGTTTCTTTGTATTTTCCGGCCCTTACCGGCCTTCTACACTTTCTTGTTGTTTGATTACATGGATTCCTAAGAGAATCTCAAAGAGGTTCAAAAACTTGTTTACAGGCCTGTCTATGGTCATTCTCGTTTGTGAGTACCGATTCCTCATATTTTTAGTTCGAATCTATGGCTTTTGACTGAGTTCCTTTCATCTCTGTTGTTTTTGAAAAACCCTAGTTCAATTACTACTTGGGTCTGTTTAGATCCTCATAGATCTTAGATGTTCTGAGTTTTATTTGGTATTTTTTCCCAAAAATCTTCTGATTTGTTAATGTTATTCCGATTTCATTACTTTTTTGAAATTAGGGTTCCGTCATAAGTTTCTTCAAAAAGGTTTTTCTAACTTGCAAGTGTCGAATCTGATTATTTGTTTACTAGTTTGATTAATCTTAGTGCATATGCTTAAACCCTAGATGAATCTGTTTGTGACACTGATTTTTTTAATTTTTTCCCGTTATTGTGTTTACTTATGTTAACCTAATTATATTGTCTGATTCTATTTAGGTTTCAAAATAACTTTTTCCTGTTAAAATCAGTATTTTCCAGGATTTTTACCTATTTCCTTATTTGTGACCTGGATTAGTTATACTTGCGTTAATTAAACTATCAGTATGGTTTTGGGATTTGATTGACTCCTATATGGTATAAGATTGATTTCTTGCGTTATTTGGGCCCTAGTTCTGTACTGTTAATTGACTCTCCCAAGTTTAAGGGATCTCTTCCGGATTTCTCTATAAGAATTGATTCCTTAATTGGCTGATTGATTTTATTTGATTACCCTTGTTTTACGAACTGTGATTTCCTCTTTACCTTATTTGTTTTACCTCACTAGGTGCTATATATACACTTTTATTCTGATTCTTCAAACACGAACAATAGTTCACAAACACACTCACACACTTTCCTCTCATCTCTCTGCTACTTGTGTTCATTGCACTGTCTCGTCGGATGAAAGCCAAGGCTAGACCACTGAATCCTGCATACTTTCACCTTTTACTTTTGCTTCCTTTAACTGGTATGTTCCTATTCCTAATGCCGTTTATTATATTATGAAGCTTGAACCTATGTGCTCTCTCATCTGTTGCTTTAATTATGTTGAATCCATTCCTCTTCTGTATTTTACTTAGCATGTCTACTACTGTTTTTAACTCTGTCTCTTTCCTATTTATCACCTTAATCAGCATGTTTACTTCTGTTTAAGTTTCAGTCTTTCCTATTTATTGCTACAAACCAACATGTTTAATTCTATGTTTAAGTTTCAATCTTTCATGTTTATTGCTTTAAGCCAGCATGTTTACTTTTCTATCTAAGACTCTTATCTTTCTTGTCCACTAATCTCAATTGGTATGACCAATTCTGTGTAGTTAAATCCCTGTCCTCCCTATGAATTGATTAGCATGACTACTCTTGCATTACACCTCTATTTTTTTCTAGCTATTGCTTCTAGTCAGTATAATTACTTCCAGCATTAGGTATGGCTGTTAGACTTAGGTGTTTCATGCTTAAGACCTTAAATCAGTATGTCCTCGTGAATGTTATGAATGTCAATCTACCCCTGCGTGCTCTATGTCCCTGTTAACTAGCATGCTTTCCTTCCACCTTGTTTCTATGTTCTCCTGATTCAGGATTCCTGTGTTCCCAACCCCTGCTCCCCTCTCTATGTAATTGTTTGTCCTCAGCATGCTATATGCTCACCAAGGGTTAACTAATAAACTAAGTTGAATCTGGGTAGTGTGAGTCTTTGCTTTGAGACTTTGTGACTATGTTTCTACTTACTGTTGTTTACTGAACCTTCGTTTTCTTTAGAATGTTTCTAAACTTGTTTACACTTCTAAACTGTTTTTCACTTCTAAAACTATTTTCAATTCTAAACTGTTTTCACTTTTGAATTTTTTTACTTCTGGACTGTTTTCCTAAAACTGTTTCTACTCTTTCAAGCACTATCTTCCACTCCTACTCTTAGAATATTTAGGATCATGTCCCTCCAGTGTGAGCACTGCCTAGGAGTCCATGAGACTCCTCGAACTCTGACACACTGGGGCTGGCCCTTTCACACTGCACAAAAATTGTTTCTCTTTAAAAGGAGTCTTGGTGTGAGCATTGGCCAGGGTCCCTGGGGCCCTTGGGAACTTTGACGCACCAGGATACTCTCTTGGACAATATGAGATCTTGGTACCATGGATTTGGTTGAAGGCCTGGTCCTCAAGGTTTACTTTGGGGCCTATCCAGGCTCCCTATAGTATAGCAGTTTCACTTATGTAATTCATTTATTCTTGGCCTGTAATAATCATTCTTGTAAAACAGATATTGGTGATATTAGTAAAATGGGAGGGACTTCTTTATATATTTGGTGGGGAAACCAGGTAGAGATCATGCTCTTAGGATTATTATGATTATTTGCATTAGAAATCATGCTCATAGGATTATTATGATTATTTGCATTAGAAATCATGCTCTCAGGATTATGATGATTATTTACTTGCATTATAAACCATGCTTTTAAGATTGTCTTGTGCACTAGAAAACATGTTATAGGTTCATCATATCGTTTTCTCTAAAACTTCTGCTTTTCTAAAAATTCTGCATACATCATGCCTGCTTAGAAATCATGTCACTAGGGTGCTATCGCGCTCCCTTTTTTCCTCATGGAATCGGGTTTCGACATTCATTTGGGACAACTCCCTTCCTTTTGGGAAAGGAATATGGAAATTGAAGAGTTTCCACCTAACGGATTTATGGTGCGTTAGGGAACCTAATGTAACTAATTCATGAAACCAGTCTACATTACCTGAGATTGGATAAGGGCTTGAAATTACCTTGAGGGGAAGGTGTTAGGCACCCCTCGAGGTCCACAATGGTGGGTCTCGGCCAAACTTACTTAGTAAATTAGTCATTTAACAGATAAGCAGTCTAAGCACACATATGTAAATAAGATTAAAAGGAGTTTAAAACGTAAGCAGTCTGAGCACACATATGTAAATAAGATAAAAGGAGTTTAAAAGGTAAGCAGTCTGAGCACACATATGTAAATAAGATAGGGGAGTCCTAAGTTATCAGCCTATAGGATCACATCTATATAATACCCGGTAATCTTTCCTCAACTTGAGGGGCTATGCGTGGTATTAGCGCACAGGTCATCACATCCTTTTACTACCCAATTACCCTCCCCTTAGCGGTTATATAAGCGATTTTAAATTAGACGGACTCTAAGTGTGTATTACCCGTCCCTTCCTTGTGGTCCTGGAGGTGTTTAGGACCTCTAATTTTAGGCAGTTCTAGACTCTCCTAAGGTGATTAAAAAGGAAAATCTAAGCGACAACAAAGAACATATAGGACTGTCAAGTATGAAAACAATTAAGGGGCCTGATGTTTACCTCCACATATATGCAGATAATTAGAATGTCTCAAACACAGATTTAAGAGAATTTCAGAAGGTCCTAGAACAGGATATCTAGGTGAGCATAACAAGCAGAGAATATGATGCATTGTTTTAAAACGAAGTGACATAAACCTAATCAGTTTGCCTACTGATTTAAGAACTTGTTGAACCTGGGCAGTTTCACAAATAAACAGAGCACAATTTTACAGTTTTATAAGACCTTAATTACCTAAGGCTTGCCTAGGCGTGAATCTGTAATACCTTATAAACATGCAATCAGAATTCTGGGAATCAGTTAAAACAGTTTGAGCTGTATTAAGTCCTATAGGCATGCTGGTCTAGGTGTTGAATGTTACAAAAGTTGATTTCATGCATATTTATACTAGCACATGGTGTCTATGTGTTGTGTTGTTTTTAAACATCTTTTTAGACAAGACAATTATTTATTTAGGCGACATAGGCATGATTTAAAGCAAATGCAAATACGGTCCTAAAGCAGGATTTCTAATGCACATAGAGAATGGTTATTTTATTAGGCAGAATTATAGCAGTAGCTTAACAATAGGATTTTTAGGTGATTATGACTTATGCAGCAGCAGAATTTCGTGATAATGAAGTAATGAGCTTATAACTTATTTTTTGAATATGCAAACCAGTAAAAATAATTATCATAAGGCTGGATTTCTAATGTGAATAACACAACATAACCCTGAAGCAGGATTTCTACCCGGTTTCCCCATAACAATCATATAAGAATCCCTACCCTTTTTACTACTTCCTTTAATATATGTTTACAAAAGGGTTATTATAGAAAAGTGAATGAATTACATAAGTAAATATAAACTATACTATAGGGAGCCTGAATTAGTCCCAAAGTAAACCTGGGAACGCTAGGCCTTCAAAACAATCTCAGATGCCTAGAGTCTCATAGCCCACAGGGTGTCCTGGTGTGTCAAAGTTCCCTAAGGACCTCAGGGATCCCAGTAATGCTCACACCAAGACCCTTTATTAAATAGAGAATTAGTTATGTGCAGTGTGGAAGGGACAGCCCCAGTGTGCCAGAGTTCGGAGGAATCTCATGAATTCCTTGGCAGTACACACATTGGAGGGGCAAAACTTAATAATCTAAGAGTACAAGTGAGAGTGCTTGACATAGTTTGAAAGAGCTTAGTAAAACAGTGTAGAGATAAAACTTTTAGTGATGAAAAGGTTTTCAAGAATAGAAACAGTTTTAAGAAAATACTAAGGGTGGAAAACAGTTTTGAAATCAATTCTGAGGAGAACAAAGATTCAACAAGCAACCACACAATCATAGAATGCCCAGATTCACAACTATTTAACAAACATCTTTACAAACGGGGGTCAGGGGTGGGAACATAGAGATCTCACATTAGAAACACATGAACAGGGTACAAGGGGGAAGCATATGGGACAACAAATGCACAGAAAAACTAGGAGTTTACTGATTCAGAAACTTAACAAGTCAGTTATGGTAATAGGCAATTAAGACATAGAGACGGAGGATGGAAATAGTCATGTTGAAGACAGTGGTGCATTAGTCATACCAATTAGGATCAATCAAATACATTAGGAGTCATGAGCGTACTAGTTAAGGGGAGTAAACAAGGACTAGATAAACATGCTGGCCAAGTATCAAACAAAACAAGTAAAACCTAGACATGCTGATTACATACTTGAACAAGAGAGAACAAAATTTAAACATGCCGAATAAAGAAGTAAACAAGAAGATAATTGAATACATAAGACATTAAGTTAGTGCATAAGGAGACATGGATTAACATACATGGAGCACATAGAGTGAGTTTCAAAATTGAACTAAGGACATACCGGTTAAGGAAGCAAAGTGCAGAATGTAAAACAAGTAGAGTTCCACTGTCTAGCCTTGGCTTTCAGCCGGCTAGACCAACAGTTAGCACAAGTAGCAGAGAAGGAAGAGAGGGTTTTAGTGTGTGTGTGTGTGTATTCTAAACTAAAATGTTCTTGTGTTGAGAGGTAAGACAAGAATGTATCTATAGCAATTTAGGAGTAGAACAAAATAAGGTAAAAGGAATCATAATTCAGTCAATTAGGGCAATCATAGGGTCACGGAATCCAATCACATAAAGGGGTTTAATTAAGGCAAGAATCCAAATCATACCAAATAAAGGAATCAGTAAGAATTTAAAATTATGCGGGCAATCAAATAAGGCAGAGATGACCAATTAAGGTAATAAACAAGGAAACAAATAAAATCTATGCATACAAATCTTTAACAGAGTAAAGCAATCAGCAAAACTTTCAAAAGAACACTGATTTCCGGCAAGAAATACTCAACTTTCATAAATAGAGATTAGAATATGTAAGACCTCACAAAAAATATAGAAATTAGCCCGAAAACAGGTTTGAGCCCTAACAGAGATTAATTAGGGAAAAACCCACAAAATAGTGGATTTGACAAGAAAATGTTTAAGTCCAGGAGACAGAGTAAATCAATATGATTGGTAACACAAAAAGACCCAAATCGAAGCAAAGATTGGAAAAATCAGTATATCATATAGAATCAACTAGGGTTTGAATACTCTTGCAAAAATCAGTCAAGAAGATGAAAGGATAATTGCTTAAACACTTAGAAGTTAGAAGGACCTTTGAAAAATATTTTGGGATGAACCCTAATTTAGGGAAAAGTAGGAATAATCAATTAAACAAAATATTTTTGAGGGAGAATGCTTAATAATACCCAAATCATAGATCTGAGAAGAATCGATAGCAATGAACTAGGGTTTTCAGAAAAACATTAGAGATGAGAGAATAGTTCAAGAACCCATAGATTCGTAACAAAAAATAACGAGAAATTCTTACTCACAAACGAAAAATGGCCTGAGACGGGAAAGTTTCAACCAGAACCCATTGGTTTCCTTGAGATCTTCGCAAGGATCCAAGAAATCAAAAAGCCATGGCGTGTAGAGGGTCNGGGATAGAATGAGAGGGTTTGGGGGGGGGGAGGGGGAGGGTAAGTTAGGTTTAATTATGTAAGGGGGTTTGTGGATCATTGATCAAAATGATCAACGACCATGACTAAATGGGAAATTGGGTCGGGCATGTGTGTATTTGGGCCAAAGGGGTTTAGGCTAATTCTAAAAGAGGTTTTGGGCTGGTTTGAAAGGGGTTAGGTCTGAAAATAAAGGGGCTATTTATTAAATACCCAAGTAATTGAATAAAAAATTAATTTATAAAATAATTAACAAATTATAAAAATAATTTCCATGCATATAAATGTTTTAAAATAAGTATTCAATATTCCAAAAATACAATGAGCCATTTTCTGGTAAAAATAACACAATAATGTATGCACAGACTATAATTGTAAAGTTATTGCAATTGTAACCAAAAGGTGTAAATTTGGCCATTTGTGAAATAATTGAACTTTATATGACTATAAATAGAAAAATGAAATTATGAAATGTTATAAAGTCATTTGTGATGCAATTTGTAATTGCTTATATAAATAAAATATTGGGATAAATTAATTTAAAAAATTTAGAAATTATGAAAAAAATATCAATTGATGCTAATGCATAGTTTTGCATTTAAAAAATATCATAGGGAAAAATTGGGTATCAACAGGTGCTATTAACTCTGTCTAAAAAATCATGATCATTCTCTTATTTGCATTAGAAACCATGCTTTAGGAATTTTATTGCACCCGCATAAATACCATACTTATATCACATAAAATCAGTAGCAACCATGTCTATAAGAGTAAGTTAAAAGCAGTCCCAACACCTAGATAACATGTTTATAGAGATAAATGTATAAAATAAGTTCTGTAATGTTCAGCACCTAGACAACATGCCTATAGGACATAATAAACTCAAACTGCCTGTTTAAAATCGCTTGTTAGTATTAAGACTCTGATTAACAATTAGATATCATGTTTATAGGACATATCGGATCCATGCCTAGGCAAGCTTATAGGATAATTGAAATCTTGCAAATTGTAAAACTATGCTTTGCTTAGCTACTTGTGAACTGCCCAGATTCAGTGACCCCTAAAATCAGTAGGCAAACTGATTAGGTCTCCACTGCTTTGCTTTAACAAGATGCTGCATATATTCTGTTTGTCATGCTCACCTAAATATTCTACTTTAGGGTTCTTAATGTATCTGAAATACTGTTGTTTGAGACGTGCAATTGACTGCTTATTTGTGGAGGTAAATGTGATCCCCCTTAATTGTCCTTTACCTGACAGTCGTACTTGTTTTTAATTGTCGCTTAAATTTTCTCCTTTTAAGCACTTTAGGAGAGTCTAGAACTGCCGTAATTAGAAGTCCTAAACATCTCCAGGGACATAAGAAAGGGACGGGTAATGCACGCATAGAGTACGTTTAATTAGAATCGCTTATATAACAACCAAGGGGATTGTAATTGGGTAGTAAAGGATATGATGACCTGTGCGCTAATGCCACGTGTAATCCCTCTAATTGAGGAAGGTTTACCGAGTATTGCACAGAAGTGATCATATAGTCTAATAAACTTAGGACCCATTTATTCCCATTTTTTTGTAATCCATATGTGTTCTTAAACTTCTTTACTTGCTTAATGACTAATTCACCAAAAATGAGTTTGGCCGGGACCCACCGTTGTGGACCTCGAGGGGTACCTAACACCTTTCCCTCAAGGTAATTTCAAGCCCTTACCCAATCTCTGCTAATGTAAACCGATTTCATGAGTTACTTGCATTAGGTGCCATAACGCACCTTAAATCTGTTAGGTGGCGACTCTTCAATTTCCATACCCCTTTCCCAAAAAGGAAATGAGTTGTCCCAAAGCATGTCAAAACCCGGACTCCGGGAAAGGGAAAAAAGGGGCACGACAACGACCGTCCTCTCGCGTTCGCGTAGACCAACTTGACTTCCTCTCATCTTAACTCAATGTGAATGCGTCCCACTACCCGCGAACGCGATGCTCTACCAACTCTGACCTTGACGAACGCGACCAATGCTTCGCGGACGCGTAGAACAAAAGACTGGGGGTCCCCCAGCTACCTCACTCCTCTTCGTGAACGCGGCCTTACTCCCGCATTCGCAATGCACACACATATCACACCTTCGCGTTCGCGTTCGCGTTCGCGTTCGCATTCGCTTGCGCGTTCACTTTCACTTCCTTGCGAAAGCGAATAACAAATCCTCCTCAGCTCACAAACACTCTTCGTGAATGCGAGGCTCCTTCCGCGAACGCGTAAGAGGAAACCAGAAGCACACATCAGCAGATAACAGTTATCTCACAAAGGCCAAAATGATCCATTAATCACCCGAAACTCACCCGAGGCACTCGGGACCTCAACCAAACATACCAACAAGTCATATAGCTCCATGCAAAATTATTCGAACCTTTGAATTACTTAAACAACATCAAAACACCAATTTACACCTGGATCCAAGCCTAAGGAACTTCTAAACTTCTGAATTCCACAAACGATGCCGAAACCTACCAAACCACGTCCGATTGACCTTAAATTTTACAAACAAGTCAAAAATGACACCAAGAACCTACTCCAACTTTCGGAAATCCAATCCGACCCCGATATTAAAATTTCCACTGCCGGCCAAAATCGCCAAAAATTTAACTTTCGCCAATTCAAGCCAAATTCTACTACGGACCTCCAAATCACATTCCGGACGCGCTCCTAAGTCCAAAATTATCTAACGGAGCTAACAGAAATATCAAAATTTAAATCCGAGGTCGTTTACACAGAAGTCGACATCAGGTCGACTTTTTCGACTTAAGAGTTCAATTAAGAGATTAAATGTCTTAATTCACTCCGAAACAACTCTGGACCCAAACCAACCACCTGATAAGACATAATACAGTTGTAAATCACAAGAGAAGCAGAAATGTGAAAAACATGGCTATAACTCTTGTAACGAATGGTCGGGTCGTTACAAATCCCCTGGGCTTTTACTCAAACTTCAAAGCTCCAAATAGCTCTAATTCGTTCCATAACATCTACATAGCTCGAAATCACTCATATAAGGCATAAAACATGCAATTAGTGTAAAACACAAGCGAGTAAAGCTCATACTCAATTAAAGTGCAGTAAATTAAAGTGTAATGAGCGACAAAAAAACGAGATTATTGCCTACCATTATAAGGACAGATTGACTTTCGCACGCGTTTTTCATGTGTGCTGTATTATTTTCTTACTCAAACAGCTATGGAGAAGGAAACAAAATTAAACACAATTGTCATTTTGTTGGAAGCATTGGGAGAATGTGCAAGCAAAGGGTGGTAGAACATCTTGATTACTTTCCCCCAGTTGAGTTGTATGATGCTTGAAAGAAAATAGTATAAGTATGCTTAGAGATGGTTCGAGGAAACTGTTGAAGCTAAACATGCTTAGTCCTTAGCAGGAATTGCAACAACCCAAAACCAGCATAACCTTCTACACAAGGAATATTACTCAAGTTTGTATGTGGAGATGCAAATGGATCGTACGTAAAATTTATTAATGCTACTTATGTTGGGCCCGTGCATTGCAAGGGCATACCTTCTAGTATATATATATATATATATATATATATATATATATATATATTAGCTCTTTATTTTTCTTTTCAAAGTTTCCGTCGACGTCTTTGCAGTCATTTTCTCTCTAGCGGAACTAGATCGGTATAATTTTTCTTAGAGGACAACATTTTGATTAGTTGATACATCAAAATCAATGTAAGTTTTCTGCAAATTATTATACCTAGATTCTAAAATCTAAAGTCACATGTTTCAATAGCTTAACGACCTTAGTTTCACTCTGATGTGGACTCTGAAATCTACCTTAATGTTTAATCTATATAAGAACAACCGCTTTCATAACTAATTAGTTAATTAAGAATTCTTCCTCTCATATCCAACGCAATGGATTTCTCTCTTGCCATTACCCTGTGCTATAACGTTTAGTTTTCTCTACTTCATTTACATGCATTTACTCTTTAGGAATCAGTAGCAAAAGCAATATTAGCAGCAGAATACCCCTTAAAGTTGTTGTTTCGTGGCCTCTCATCGTCCATCCACACCTTTTCAGTGGATCTCAGCTGCCTCACAAAATTTTGGGCCTCATGGCAGACAGATATGGGCCAATCTTCACAGTAAAATTTGGGGCCGGTTAATTTTTAGTGGTGATTATTTAATCAATAACGACTAGGCCTTGAAAGCCAAAAATGCAGAAATATTAGGAACATTTGCATTTATACCTGCTTTTTGTGTCACGTTTTAACTTGTGCTCGCTTTGCAAAAAAATTACAAGTGCACCCGTTTTTTCGCCTAACTTTAGCATATGGGGCTGAAGTAGCAAATGCAATCACGCAAACTTCAGCATTCTAGTAGACGGGCCTGAAGTAGTAAGTATGCAGAACCAAGTGTGCTGAAATTTTTGTTTGTAATTGATGAACTTAAGCATAGTAGCTGAAATTTTATTCTCTATTTGCTGAAATTGTTTGACTTGTCCACGTCTTAACGCAAATTTTTTGTTTGTAATTGCTAAAGTTTTTGTTTTTGTAACTGGCAAACTTCAGCTCTAGAGCTGAAGTTTTTGTTTTGTAACTGGCGAACTTCAACTCTAGAGCTGAAGTTTTTGTTACATCTCGCGTTTCGTATGTTAAAATTTCGCCTTCAGTTAATTGACATAGACTCGGGGATAAGATCATCTTGACGTTAACGTCTTTGCGCTATTTATAACAAGCGGTAAATAAGCGTCATGAAAGATAAAGGGTACACGAATTAAAGAAAACGAGTTTCGTTGAAAGTGGTCAATTTGGGTAAAATAGGGGTCGAGCGATAATATCCGATAATTATGGACTAGTACCATACAAGGTATCATATGACCACGGCATATAATATATAAAGTATATTAAAAATAAATAGAATTTTAAGTAAATTGAGATAATTTTTATATTATGCGGGTAATTGATTAATTACCGGCTAATGAAAATTACCAAATTAATTAATAATTTGGATAATGATTAAAATCTCACCCTTACCCCACGTGGCAGCCCCTCCCTTTCAATGTAATGACTCTTAAGTCAATTTTCATTAGGTGTCAACCTTGATAATACACATATAAATTCTACTCAGCATCATCTTATGTAAGAATTTAACACTTCTAATATTCTATTTCTAACACCTGACATGTCCCTTTGAAATTAAAGAGGGAAAACCAATTTAAGTTTGCTTATTATGAAAGTATAAAGTATATAATCAACGATTTGGTTGCCTGGACAATTGTTGGAAAAGTTATGATTATTGGAATCTTAGTGGAAAAGGTTTAGTCGTCAGGATCTTGTCGAAAAATTTATGCTAGAACTATGGTATGGAAGATGCGGGTGCCATTGGGACAGTCATCAAAAGAGACATGGTACTGCTAAATGATCAAAAAAAAGGGAGGCACAATGATCTGAAATGGTCACCACAACAGAAATACAGTACCATTAAAACAGTTGCCGGCAAAAGGCACTGTGCTGCCGAACCAATAATCAGAGAGGGCACGTACTGTATGTATGTTAAGGCTATTCCTTCTATTTTTTGGTATGGTTCAAATTATACTGAAAAAACGAACAAATATATCGTTTCTATAAATTACTCTATTCATAGAAATAGTAAGGGTGTCTATATTCTTGATTCCCCATGAGAATTATTATTATCCTCTGTTCATGGGTCTCGAAAATACGTATATTGGTAAAATTTATTTCATGATATTAATCAGAGGCATAATAGCCTTATGACGTACCAAGAGATTTTATTGACATATTTTATATGCATTTCATGCATTTACATATGCACTTCATGCATTTACATATGCACATTGACCCATGACCAGATGGCGTTATATACGCGTATATATGTAAATATATGTATATGGGATATGGGAAAAGGTTACGGCGTTATATACGCACCACCACCTGATCAGCTGGTATACGTTGATGATTTTGCCCATAGTGGCCGATATGATATGATGGGATGCCCTCAGAAACTGATGATGTTATGAAACATGTACCTACGCACGATATGACATTCATATGCATATGCATGATGCTAAAAGTAATTTATGATTTATAAAGTTATTGAGGCTTACAGGTTGAGTCATGTGCTCTATATTTCTTCCATGTCTCTTATGTACTTATTTATGTACCTTACATACTCGGTACATTATTTGTATTGACGTCCATTTTTCCTGGGGACGATGCGTTTCATGCCCGCAGGTCCCGATAGACAGGTCGAGAGCCCTCCAAGTAGGCTATCAACTCAGCGGAAGATGTTGGTGCGCTCCATTTGCTTCGGAGTCGCTTTTTTGGTTAGTATGATTTAGACGGGTATTGTTTGGTATGGCGGAACTCTATCCCGGCCTTTATGACATTTATGTACTCTTAGAGGCTTGTAGACATATGTCGTATACGTGAAAGATTGTACGGCCTTGTCGGCCTATGTTTTGAGTTTATAAATGATTATGATGGCCTATTAGGCCCGTATGTCACGTGTATATGATGATGCAATAAGAATGATACGTTACGTTGGTACTCGGTCGAGTAAGGTGCTGGGTGCCCGTCGCGGCTCATCGGTTTGGGTCGTGAAAATTTTTGTTTTTGTAACTGGCGAACTTCAGCTCTAGAGCTGAAGTTTTTGTTTTGTAACTGGCGAACTTCAGCTCTAGAGCTGAAGTAGCTGAAGTTTTCTTCTCTATTTGCTGAATTTTTTGTTTAACTTGTGCACGTCTTAACGCAAAGCTTTTGTTTGTAATTGCTGAAGTTTTTTATTTTTGTAACTGGCGAACTCCAGCTCGAGAGCTGAAGTTTTTGTTTTGTAACTGGCGAACTTCAGCTCTAGAGCTGAAGTTTTTATTTTTGTAACTGGCGAACTTCAGCTCTAGAGCTGAAGTTTTTGTTTTGTAATTGGCAAACTTCAGCTCTGATAAACATATTTATGGCAATCATCCCATGAACTGAAGTTCCATAGCAACACCAATAGCAGAAGAAGAAGAAGAAGAAGAAGAAGAAGCAGAAGCAGAAGAAGCAGAAGCAGAAGCAGAAGCAGAAGCAGAAGCAGAAGCAGAAGCAGAAGCAGAAGCAGA
>ML303380.1:0-10175 GCA_005239505.1 Nicotiana paniculata | reverse complement strand
TGTTGTTGCCTGAAAAAGAGATCACTGGGTTATGCCAGTGTCTGAAGTGATCAAAAGGTTATGTTGTTGTCAGAAAAGAAGAGATCACCAAGTTATGCCGGTGTCTGCTTGGGTGTGGGACCCTATGTTGGCATCAACCGAGGACTGGGATATCCTTGGCTGGAAAATGTTTGGCCAGGGGTTGAGGATCCTATGCTACTTTCAGGGTCGCATCACATTCAACTTCATTTCTTATTTCTTTTATTTTATTTTATTTATTATTATTCATTTTTATATTATATATATATATATATATATATATATATATATTTTTTTTTATTTATTTATTTATTTTTTATTTTTTTTTATTTTTTATATACGCTGGAAAAGATTTTTGGAGGAAACTTCCGTTTCTTTGGAGTCAATGTTGCAGAGCTCCTTCTAGATCTTGCGTGATTCCTTTTTATTGCATTTGCCTTTTGCACGGTTTTTTTTGCGCCTGTTTCCTGTTTTTAAACAAAGAACAATTCGTTAGTTTGAATGGTGGTTGGTTTTGCGACTTTGATTTTCAACTGCNCTTAACCTTTCCAACTTTATTTCGCCTTTATTGGCTTTTCATTCCTGACTTCTCTTCCAACTGTAACTTTAGGTCATTTGGAATATTTCGGCTTTTCAAACCTTGCCAAGATGGTTAGCCACACGGGACTCAACCTTTCAACTTCAATCGCCTATATAGGCACTTCAATTCGATTTCCTCCTTCCAACGACCTTGACTTTGAAGTATCGACCGCTTCGGCCGGTTGGGATCGACTCGACGCTCCTGACGAGGCTGGGTGCATTTTGCATAATAGCCCGTGTCAAATGAGAGCCCTGTAAATCAGTCTTGCCATATTTTCTTTGCCTTAGTTTCGGGACAGAGTTAGACCGAAAGGGATTCAAAAGAAAAATCAATGACAGAATGGACAACGAATTTAAACAAAAGGTGTCCCTTTCGAGGAAAGGAGAGAAAGGCTTATCTGGAGTGCTTGCGGAATTCAATGAACATGACATTCCCTTTGGATTGGATGCATGATCCGCGTAAACCGCCCGACTCTAAGAAATTCATCACAATTATCACCTTGAGATCCAGAAACCTTGCCCCGGACTGTGTCTATATCAGTGATCCATTATCCTTTTCGATTAACGGCGCCCTTTGTGTGTTTTCACCAACTAACCTCTCTCGTTTCTCTTCTCACCGTCGCCTTGTAGTGCTCTTTGCGAGTTTTCACTAACAAGACTCTCTCATTTTCAATTTCTCTACTTACCGTCGCCTTACAGTGCCCGTGTGGGTTTTCACCGATAAGACTCTCTCATTTTAATTTCTCTCATTGCTTGTATCTGCTCCGAACAATTGTATTTTCTAATTTTGGACATCTATGCCGATTGATCGGAAGGAATTGAACAGGGTTTTTGGTGAAAAGAATTAGGATTGAGCTACAGCTTTGGAACCTTTCATGCGCAAACGTCGCTGATCATAGCCTTTGCCCCAGTTTAAACTCTTGGGGAAATGTGAAATTTTTGTGTTGGTGTGACTGAACCCTAGGGAGAGGCTGCCTACGTATCCTTTCTGAATCAAGTCGAATGTAGTTCAGGAAAACATTTTTGTTTTTGTTTTGGTTTTTGTTTTGTTTCCTCTTTATTTTGCTTCCTTGTTCCTTTTTTATTTATTTTTATTTTTTTTTATTTTTAATAACACTTTCGGGTTCCAAAGAGGGTAATCAAAGAAAAGTAACCGACTCAAAGGGTTTGCAAAAAAGGGGTTAATGGTGTTTGGATAGCGAGAATGAAAGATTTCGTCATCCCAACCGGAAAACACTTGCCGATATATATAGGGGATCAAACATAGTACCTTTTGACGGAATCTGCATCGACAGCCGTTTCGGGGTCATTTCCTTTGATGTCTCCCAGGTATAACGCTCCTTTTTGTAGCAATTTTCTTATGATGTATGGACCTTTCCAATTTGGGGCGAATTTTCCTTTCGCTTCTTCGTGGTGTGGGAGGATACGTCTTAAAACGAGTTGCCCTACCTCGAAGTTCCTAGGTCGCACTTTCTTGTTGTAAGCGCGGGCCATTCTTTGCTGGTATAATTGTCCGTGGCATACTGTAGCCATTCTTTTTTCATCGATCAGAGTTAATTGCTCTAGTCGGGTCTTGACCCACTTATTGTCTTCAATTTCTGCTTCGACGATAACCTGAAGGGAAGGAATTTCAACTTCGGCGGGTATCACGACTTTTGTGCCATAAACCAATAGGTAAGGGGTAGCTCCCACCAATGTACGCACGGTCGTGCGGTATCCTAACAGTGCAAAAGGCAACTTTTCATGCCATTGTCTAGATGTTTGAATCATTTTCCTGAGAATTTTCTTGATGTTTTTGTTTGCTGCTTCAACTGAGCCATTTGCTTTGGGCCGGTAAGGGGTCGAGTTGCGGTGTGTTATCTGGAACTGTTCACATACCTCTCTTATCAAGTTACTGTTTAGATTTGCGGCGTTTTCGGTAATGATAGTTTTTGGGATACCAAAACGACAGATGATGTTAGTGTGGACGAAATCCACTACCACTTTCTTAGTGAAAACTTTGAATGTGACGGCCTCGACCCATTTCGTGAAATAGTCGATATCAACCAAGATGAATCTGTGCCCGTTTGAGGCCCTTGGCTCGATTGGACCGATGACATCCATTCCCCAAGCAACAAATGGCTGGGGCGCCGACATAGGATGCAGTTCTGAAGGTGGCGCATGGATTAGGTCGCCATGTATTTGACACTTATGGCACTTCCGGACGAAACCGAAACAATCTTTCTCCATGGTCATCCAATAATATCTAGCCCGCAATATTTTCATTGCGAGGACGTACCCGTTCATGTGGGGACCGCATACCGCTGAATGGACCTCGCCCATGACCTTTTCGGCTTCTTTGGCATCTACACATCTTAACAGATTTATATCTAGTGTCCTTTTGTATAGTACTTCCCCACTTAGGAAGAAACTGCTGGCGAGCCTTCGGATGGTTCTATTTTGGTCTCCGTTGGCCTGCTCGGGATATTCTTTTGTCTTCAAAAATCTTTTAATATCATAATACCATGGTTGGACATCGGACTCTACTTCGACCGTGTTGCAGTAACCATGTCTCTCCTTGATTTGGATCTCCAATGGGTCTATGCGAACATTACCTGGATAGGGTATCATTGCAGCTAGAGTGGCCAAGGCATCAGCTAGCTCATTGTGGCACCGAGGAATGTACCTGAACTCGACGGTTTTGAATCGTTTACTAAGATTCTCCACATGCTGCCTGTATGGAAGGAGTTTAACATCTCGAGTTTCCCACTCTCCCTGAGCCTGCTTAATGACCAAATCGAAGTCCCCTATGATCAACAAATCTTCTACATCCATGTCAACGGCCATGTTCATGCCCATCATACAAACTTCATATTCGACAGTATTGTTTATGCAGAAGAAATGGAGACGGGCCGTGGCTGGGTAATGTTGTCCCGCGGGTGAAATCAAGATTGCCCCTATCCCGATACCTTTCGCATTGGCCGCCCCGTCGAAAAACATTTTCTAGGTGTCGGCACCTTCCTATATTACTTTAATGGAATTACTTTCTTCATCCTGAAAATAAGTGTTTAAAGGTTGGTATTCATCATCGGCCGGATTTTCAGCTAGATGATCGGCCAATGCTTGAGCTTTCATAGCCGTGCGAGTGACATAGACAATATCGAATTCTGTGAGCAAGATTTGCCATTTGGCTAATCTCCCGGTGGGCATTGGCTTTTGGAATATGTACTTCAAAGGATCCAACCTCGTGATGAGGTAGGTGGTGTAGGACAGCAGATAATGTCTGAGCTTCTGAGCCACCCAAGTTAGAGGGCAGCAAGTCCTTTCTAACTGAGAATACTTGGCCTCATAGCTTGTGAACTTCTTACTTAAGTAATAAATGGCTTGCTCTTTCTTCCCGGTCGCATCATGTTGAACGAGAACACACCCAAAGGAATTTTCTAGCACCGTCAGGTATAGGAACAAAGGCCTCCCTGGTTCTGGTGGGACTAACACTGGAGGATTTGACAAATATTCTTTGATCTTGTTAAAAGCGCCCTGGCACTCGTCTGTCCATTCGATGGCCGCATCTTTTTTCAATAGCTTGAATATAGGCTCGCATGTTAAGGTCCACTGAGCGATGAACCTGCTGATGTAACTCAACATACCTAACAGATTCATGACTTTCTTCTTGGTTCTCGGGGGTGGGAGGTCCCAGATGGATTTTATCTTTGTTGGATCCAGCTCGATGCCCCGTCGACTGACTATAAATCCCAGTAATTTTCCGGATGGAACTCCAAAAGCGCATTTGGCTAGGTTTAACTTCAAATTATATTTGCGCAGGTGTTCGAAGAATTTTCTCAAGTGTTGCACATGGTCATTTTGGGTTCTGGACTTAACGATCACATCATCCACGTATACCTCAATCTCCTGATGCATCATGTCATGAAATATGGAGGTCATGGCCCTCATATAAGTAGCCCCAACATTCTTTAAACCAAACAGCATGACTCGGTAACAGTATGTTCCCCAGGGTGTAGTGAACGCTGTCTTTTCTGCGTCTTCTTCATCCATCAACACCTGGTGATATCCGGCATAACAATCGACAAAAGACTGTACCTCATGTTTGGCACAATTGTCCACTAAGATGTGTATATTTGGCATCGGAAAAATTATCTTTGGGACTGGCTCTATTCAGATCTCGGTAGTCGACACATACTCGGACCTTTCCGTCCTTTTTAGGCACCGGAACCACATTGGATAGCCAGGTGGTGTATTGGACCACCCGGATTACTCAAGACTTTAGTTGTTTAGCGACCTCCTCTTTGATCTTGTCACTCATGTCTGTTTTGAACTTCCTCTGCTTTTGTTAGATCGGTGGATGATCGGGGTAGGTGGGCAATTTGTGCACCACCAAGTCCATACTTAATCCGGGCATTTCCTCGTAGGACCAAGAAAATAGGTCCTTGAATTCTAATAGTAGTTAAATCAAGGCGTCTTTATTTTTTTCATCCGCATGGACGCTTATCATGGTTTCTCGAATGTCTTCTTTACTGCCCAAGTTAACGGGTTCTGTTTCGCTTAAATTCGGCTTAGGCTTATTCTCGAATTGTTCTAATTCTTGATTTATTTCCCTAAAATCCTCTTCTTCGTCATATTCCAGTTCTTGATTCATTATTTCGAGGCTAGACGACGTATTAGGATCAGAGCAGGAAGTCCGCAAGCATATCATGTTTTTTTAACATTATTAGGACTGAAAAAATAAGAAAAGTAAACAAAATCAGAGAGAAATAGTAGACGATGAAATCTTGATTTCATTTCATTGAATTTTGAACATAGGAGGGTTTATATCGAAATTTAAAGGCAAGAATTTAAAACTTGAGTTACACCCTGAAATAACTCATAGTGCAGAAAAGATGGTAAAAGCTGAACTACCGAGACTCCCGCCGGACGGGGAATGGAGTAGCCTCCCAGTTTTGCAACTTGGCATCAGGTCCCATATACTGTACTTCGGCAGTGCTGGAGCCCTCTCCTGGTTGGACCATATGGGCCTCATACAACATTTGCCTCATTGCTCCGCATATTTCTTCTATTTCTTCGGGTGTGAAAACCTCTTCTTCTTCTTCTACGTATTTTGTCTTGGTAAATGATGTGGTGATATGTGGGATTGGCTGAGGCAATACCCAACCATTTTTCTTGCGTTTGTCAGCCCATTGTTCATCGTCTGGGGTAGCTTGAAACCCTATGTCGAAGAACTTTTTATTGACAGGCAAGGTGACAGGTTCTATGATTCCTTGCAAGGACACTCCAAGCCCTTTTCCGTGTGTGTACCCATGTTTGATCATGTCGTTGGCGACCATAATTGATGCATTTGATAGGAAGGGTTGAGGGCATGGGGTCCCTTCCTCATGTTGGTCTGCAACCACAATCTCGAAAGCCTGGTAGACTATGTGATCGCTGCACTCTCTTGCTTCCAAGCATGGGGCTAACGGGTCCCTGTAAATGGATTGCTCGTCTTCCCCATGGACCACGATTTCCTGGTCCTCATATTCGAACTTAACCATTTGGTGGAGAGTGGATGGCACTGCCCCTGCCGCATGGATCCAAGGCCTTCCCAAGAGATAATTGTAGGAAGTATCCATATCCATGACCTGGAATGTTACTTCGAAGTCTACAGGGCCGATTGTCAAAACCAGATCAATCTCCCCGATCGTGTCCCTTTTGATACCATCGAATGCACGGACGCACACATTGTTGGGCCTCATTCTTTCAGTCCTGATCTCCATTATTTGTAAGGTTGATAGAGGGAAAATGTAAACCCCAGACCCACCATCCATCATAACTCTCTTCACATAGTAACCTTCACATTTAACAGTTAGGTGGAGAGCTTTATTGTGGGTGGCCCCCTCCGGGGGCAAATCATTCTTGCTTAACGAAATCCAGTTGACCTCAAAAAATCGTTATGCCATCCTCTCCATTTGTTCGACCGTGGTGTTGGCTGGAACGTATGCTTCGTTGAGGGTTTTGATCAGGATCTTCTGATGCTCGCTCGAATTCACCAACAAGGACAGAAGCGAAACCTGGGCGGGGGATTTCCTGAGCTCATCGATTATGGCGTATTCAGAGGTTCTCATATTCTTGAAGAATTCCTCTGCCTCTCCAGCATTGATCGGCCTTTTGGGTGGAAAACGTTTCATCTTGCTTTTTTTTTAGCTTTTCCGGGTCGAGGTATTTCTCTGAAGAGTTTACATCGCGTGTTTCCTCGGTAATCTCTTTCCCTTTGTATGTCACCACTGTCCCCCGGTAATCCCATGGGACGGCAGTAGTATTCTTTACGGGGGTTTGCAACGCGCGGCTGACAACCACGGGCTCATTCAGCCTGGGTGAAATTATTGGCCCCCGCGCCGCATACGTCCGCTTTGGGATATATATTTTTGAGCCATTCGTTATTGCCCTGTTGAATTGTAACCTTCTGGGAGGGCTCAAAACACTTTTCTCTTTCTTGTGTGCTTTGGGGATGTAAAGGACAACATCTTTAGAGGGTCCCTTGTTTGTCCCAGTTTCAGTCTGTTCCGTGACCTGGGGGACGAGGTTGCTTTTCCTCATCTCCTTGGCCGGATTGGGTGCCGTCTTGGGTTTTCTTTCTACATATGCGATGGCGATGATGGACTTTAGTGCTGGATCGAAATCCCGGTCCTCGCAAATCATGCCAATTACGGGCCCATGATTGTGGGCGGGCAGTGGATTGTTTGTCACATTGGGAGCTTCTTCGTCCCTTAAAACCACTTTCTTTTGTTCTATACGATTTTCCACAGCCCTTTTGAGGTTCCAACAGTCCTCCGTGTCGTGCCCTTCTTCTCCGGAATGATAAGCACAACTGTTACCCCGTCTAAACGATGGTGATTGGGGATTCTGCCCGTTTGGAGGTACGGGTTGCAGGAGCCCCATCTGCATCAACTTTGGGAAGAGACTGGAATACGGCTCTCCGATGGGAGTGAAATTAAATCTCCTTGGTGGATCTCTAGGGTAGGCATTGTATGGGTAGCTATTTTGAGGCGGGCGTTGATTATATGGAAGTGGGGACGATGGTTATTTTTCGGGGGTGGAGTTTTATTCTGATTGTATTGTTGTGGCGGCCTGGGATGTGGCTGAGCATTCATTACCGCATAGGGAAAAGGGGGCGAAGCATAAGCTGTATCTTGGTGAGGGTAATAATGCTAGGAGGCTTTAGGAAATGGGTGTGGGTACTGTCGAGGTTTCCTGACATCGGAAACCATCATGGCCCCTTCTTCTTTCTTTTTCCTGTTGGCCGCAACCCCGGACCCGCTTTGGATAGCCTGAGAGGTTGCTCTTATGGCAGATTGGCTCAGGATACGACCAGTTTTTAACCCGTTCTCCACCATTTCTCCAATTTTAATTGCTTCCGCGAATGGTTTGCCCATGGCGGACATCATATTCTGGAAGTAATCAGCTTCTTGCGCTTGTAGAAAAACGCTCACCATTTCAACCTCATCCATCGGAGGTTTGACCCTGGATGCTTGCTCACGCCATTTGATGGCGTACTCCCTGAAACTCTCTGAGGGTTTCTTTTTGATATTGGACAGTGAGTTTCTATCGGGAGCGATGTCCACATTGTATTGGAATTGTCGGACAAAATTCCAGGCTAAGTCATCCCATATGTGACAACGGGATATATCCTGGTCCATATACCCTTCTGATGCAATTCCCGTTAAACTTTCTCCAAAATACGCCATGAGAAGTTCTTCCTTCCCGCCTGCTCCCCTGAGTTGGTTGCAGTATCTTTTCAGGTGGGCTATGGGGTCTCCATGCCCGCCGTAACTTTCGAACTTGGGGGTCTGAACCCGAGAGGCAGGTGGACGTGCGGGAACATGCACAAATATGCGTAGGAGACACTTTTCTGCCCGTTTAACCCTTGTATAATTTTGAGGCTCTGCTCAATACTCCTCATTTTCCGGATTATTTCTTCGTTTTCGAAGCTTTTCTTATCCTGTCCCAAAGTGAACTCGGGCTGAGTTTCTTGGAGATATGCATTGGGAGCAGCATGAGCAGCATCCTGATGGATGGATGGTGTTTGGAATATGAACACCGGTGGCTCGAAACTTGGTCCGGAGATAGTTGGCGGAGCCGTGGAGGAGATTGGTGGCGCGGTAAAAATGTTGGAAGACGCACCATAAAATAAAGCCTGGGGGCGAACCTCAGAAGGCCTTCCGGCAAAATGAGCCGACATGCTTGGATATCCAAATGGCGTGGCCGGGTAGCTTATGGGGATGTTGGACGTCCCTCCTGCCCTGGGGATTATCTCTGGGAATCTTGGGATGGTACTAGGTGGTTCCCTACCATTTGACCATGCGTCCCACATTTCTAGCATGCGGCAACGCAGAGCCCTATTTTCTTCCGCTGTTGCGGACTCTGATGTTGGGATGGCGGGGTTTAGGTCTTCCACGGTGGAGTTGACGATTGGCAGGTGACTTTCAGATGTCATTTCTATGCTCCCCTTCGATCTAGTGAAGTAAGGATGGTAAGCCAGGTTACCGCAAAACCAACCACCTTAAAACACCTTTAAGATTGAACCAACAAACACTAGTTTTTAAAACATAGACAAATTGCCCGTACGGGGTTTGCAATGCACCTGATGCTTTTCTATATGTCTTCGCCACAGTTGTGTATTTCATCCCGGCCTTATCTCTTGGTTTGTTTTTCTTTCGGTTATATTTATTTTTTTTCTTGGTTATTGCGTCTGCTATTTACTTCCTTGTTTGGTTTCCTTTCTTATGGTTATGATCGAATCCTATGTGGATTGCCTACGTATCACGGCACCGCGTGGATCAGACCATCGCGTAGTTCATGTTAGAAAAACCTAAAGGGATGCATATATCATTTTCTAAAGGCTTCATTTCAAAAAAAAAAAAAAAATTCCATTAAATAAGCACTTTTGATTACAGAAAGTTAACAACCCATTTTTAGAATTACAGCGTTTGCAAAACAGACTTGGCACACATTTTCGAAAATATAAAGACTATTGTGGACTCAACATATGACTATGACTAGAAAAGTGAAGTACAGACTCGAAAATATCAAGAATACATTAGTGCTTCCGTTGCTTCAGGGGCCGGTGGGGCGTCATTCGGCCTTGCCATGGGCCTGCGTGCTATGTCTTGTCGGAGGCGGTAAAGGCCGTCCATTATCTTATGGACGACGATCACAATTGTGGGGAAGAAATTGGTCCGAGTTATATCTTCGCATTCCTGACATTTGGTGACGATGTAGTCAGCTACCTTTTGGACCCTTCGCTTGATAATACCTTTCTCTTGAAGTAGGCGCCCGATTTGTTGGGATCTTGGTTCTAAAGTTTGGACATCCTTGTGACTATGTTCTTGCCATTGTTGCAACTCTTTTGGTAACCGATCCATCATGGCATAGCACTGTTCCCTCTCTGTTTTAAACCTTTTTGCCTGTTTGGCCCTCTCGTTCTCGACGGCGATCAAGTTTTCTTTCAAGCCCACGACTTCCTGGTCATATTTCCTTTTTAGTTTCTGAACAAATTATGTTCTTTCTTCTGCACTCCTTGTTAGTCTTGCCCGAACTTCGGCCAGTTCTTC
>ML303379.1:0-16124 GCA_005239505.1 Nicotiana paniculata | reverse complement strand
AAAGAAGAAGTTAAACTATAGAGAGCCTGAAAACTGGCCCAGACTTCCAGAACCTCAAGTGCCTAAATGTTTCATAGCCTTTCTCATATCCGGGTGTGTCAGAGTTTCCTAAGGACCTCAAGAGATTTCGGGCAGTGCTCACACCCAGACTTCATAACCATAATTGAGTAAGTGCAGTGTGGAAGGGCCAGCTCTAATGCATCAGAGTTCAGATGGATCTCATAGGGATCCCTAAGCAGTCACACATTATAGGGGTAGAACTTAAATATCTAAGAGTAGAGTGAGTGTGCGTGACATAGTTTTGAAAAGATTGAGTAGGAAAACAGTTTGAAAAGAGACTTGTTTGAAAGATTTTGTAAAGAACTACAGATTTATGTAGTAAAACTATTTTTTGAAAAGATAGTATAGCAGCAAGAAACAGTCCAAACATAGCACCCAAAACAGGTTCATACACAGCCAAAGAACACAAAACCAAGGCAGGTTCAGCAACACCAAACAGGGGTAATGGGGGATTGGGGACACATAAGGCACATAGGTAAGAACATAGTTCCAGGAACACTTAAGTACAGAATCAACAATATGCTTGGGGGAATCAGGGATCAAGGATATAGCATAAACTTTAGGATTACTCAGAACTGAATAACATAAGGTACAAATTGTTTTGCCACAGAAAAGTTCATGCCAATAATCAGAGAAGCATAAATAAGGCAGAATCATATTGAGGTATACTAAAAGGGGGATAGTATTTCATAAGCATGTTGAGTCTAAGGAAGGGGGTACATAACATGCTAAGTGAACAACACTGCAAGTAGGTCAAGTGCAGACATTGCAGCGAAACCATAGGTAAAAACATATTAGAAACAGGATGAATTGAAGTACTAAAAGAAACATATTATTTTTGAAATTTAAACTGAAATTAGGACATACCAGTATAGGAGATAGCAAACATAGAATGAAGAGTAAGGGGGTAGAATAATCAGCCTTGGCTTGCAGCCGGCTGATAATAGCAAGTAACCAGAAGGAGTGCATAAAAGAGTATTTTTTGTATACGCAATGTGTTCGTGTGTTTGATAATGAAGACTAAGGTACTTATAGTTTTAAAACAGGCAGAAGACTAAGGTTAAAAATAATAGTTCAGCAGTAATTATAGAAGTATATACTAAACAGAATCAAATTAGTATAAAGATTTTCCTTAATTATGGAATCATACTCAAACGATAATAGACAGGTGATAAAAATAAGGAAAGAGAATCGTATGAGGATGAGTATAGCCAATTAAGGAAACATCATAGGTATAATACAAGTACATCAAATGTAAATGAGACTAGATTCATCATGCTTTAATTAAGGAAAATGCTTAAAATCAGCTAATAGCACAATTGACCATAGAATAAGGTCAGGAAAATTTTCACAAGTTAAAATCAGTATAGAATATTACAAAAATCAGTGAAGGATCAATCACAAAGATTCAGGGATTCACAAATAGCACTGATTTAGCATAACCTTGTGAGAATAAGCGTAATAAACATATAATAGATAAAATCAGAACCCTAAGAAGACGAGTAGGGTAGAAATGATATAAAAATTAGGGATTCATATAGCGCATAGTCCAAATTAACAGACTGAACATGATGTAGGCAGAATAAGTGAAGAATCAGAAACATTGATGGGCAAAGTAGGATAAAGTCGAAGAAAATCAAAACTAGCACAAATTTCTGGGAATAAACACATAATAGGCAAGAATAGTCGAAGTCAAAAACCCTAACAAGAAAACATAGGGTAAAAATCACAAAATCACAAAATCACAGAGTGTTCATGAGAAACCAATACACATACAGATTAGGTGAACATATTATCGAAAACAGACTCAGAATCACACATTAAAACCAAGAAACTTGGGGGTTTCAACATAATAACTCAGATAAAAAGAGAAAACTCAAATAACCGCTTAAACATAGTGAAAATCATAGTTTAATACTAAAATTAGAAGGGAAAGCGTTTTTTTTTTTTTTTTTTGAAAAGGGGTTAAGAACCCTAATTTGAAGATGAAGAGACACTTTAGAAAATCGGAGATTCTTTAAGAAAACAGAAAAATAACTCGGAATATACTCAGATCTATTGCAGATCTAAGAAATCCAGTGTTAAAATTAGGGTTTTAGAGATAGAACCCAAAGAGAAAGAGAGAATCGACATAGAAACCACAGGTTCTAGCCGGAGATGGGAGGATCTTACTCAGATAGCCATGGACGGCCTGAAAATGGCATGAAAGCCATGGGAGGTGAACACGGACCCCTAGGGGTGGATGAATAACCAATCAGTCCCTTGAGGACCTCAGGGATGCAAGAATCGAGCCATGGAGAGGAGCTATAGAGGCTAGGGGGTAGGGAATCGTCATTGTTACCGGCGAACCAGAAAATGGCGAGGGATTTAGGGTTTGATGCAAAGAGGATTTGATATAGAAGGGGAAGGGGATGACGGCGGATAGCAGGTGAGGGAAATGAGAGAAGTGGGGGTTTGGGAAGGGGGTCGTTTGGATTAATTATGGAAAGGGTAAATCCGGACCGTTGATCTAAGTGATCAACGGTCAGGATTGAAGTGGGGTATTGGGTTGGGTGGACTTAGGTGTTGGGCCTGGGATATTTGGTCAAATTAATTGGGTTGGGATCAGATTGACTTAGGCTATAACTGAAAATAAAAGTGGCTAGTTATTAAATACCCAATTAAATAAAATAATTTATAAAATAGCTGTTAATTATAAAAATGAATTTCATGCGTAGAAAATAATTAAGAATGATTACTTAGTATTTAAAGTACAAATGATTAATTTCTGGATAAAAATAGTATAAAATCGTATGATTGGGCTATAATTGCGAAGTTATTGCAATTATAGTCAAAAGGTGCCAATCTGGCTAATTATGAAACAATTTGGTCTTAATAGGACCAAAATAATTAATGAAACCCAGAAATTCTTTTGAAATCATTTTGTAATGCAATTTCATAATTATTTATTGGAAATAAAATGCCGGATAGATTAATACAAATATAGGAAAATTGTGGGAAAATATCAATTACTATTGATACATGATTTTCAAGCTATATATGAAAATTTAAAATATTTTGAGGAATAATTGGGTATCCACATTACCGCTACCTCGGACACGGCTAAGTACTAGTAGAGTTTTTCGTCCGCCTTCGGAGTATGATGCAGGGGTGGGCTCGATAGGTATCTCTTTAACTCTTGTAAGGCTCGTTGACACTCCAGAGTTCATGCGAAATTATTATTTTTCTTGAGTAGGGAAAAGAAATGATGAATTTGATCTGATGACCTCGAGATAAATCGGCCTAGCGCAGCTATCTGTCCGGTTAGCCATTGTACGACTTTCACATTGTTCACAATGGTGATTTCTTCGATGGCTTTAATTTTGTCGGGGTTGATCTCGATCCCCCTGTTTGACACCATGAGACCTAAGAACTTGCCCGAGCCAACTCCAAAAGCGCATTTCTCGGGGTTGAGTTTCATGTTGGATTTTCTTAAGATCCCGAACATTGCATGCAAATGAATCAAACGGTCCTCTGCGCGTAGGGACTTAACTAGCATGTCATCAATATAAATTTCCATATATTTGAATATCTGATGTTCAAACATTTTATTAACTAGGCGTTGGTACGTAGCCCCTGCATTTTTTAGTCCGAAGGGCATTACATTGTAACAGTATGTTCCATACTTCGTGATTAACAAAGTCTTTTCCTGGTCCTCCGGGTTCATTCGAATTTGATTGTACCCGGAGTAGGCATCGAGAAAAGTAAGGATCTCGTGGTCGGCCGTAGCGTCAATCAAATGATCGATTATGGGCAATGGGAAAGAGTCTTTAAGGCATGCCTTGTTCAAATCTTTGTAATCTACACACATTCTAAGTTTGTTTGACTACTACTACATTAGCTAGCCATTTGGGGTATTTTACTTCCCTAATGGACCCTATTTTGAGAAGTTTGGTTACCTCGTCTTTTATGAATATGTGCTTTACCTCGGACTGGGACCTTTTCTTTTGCTTCACCGGTTTAAATCTGGGATCGACACTTAGTAGATGAGTGGTTATCTTCGGTGGGATCCTTTTCATATCTAAGTGGGACCAAGAAAAGCAATCAATGTTATCGATAAGGAATTGAATGAATTATTTCCTGAGTTTGGGGGTTAACCCCGTCCCCAGGTATACCTTTCGTTCTGGCAGATGCTCGATCAATATCACCTGCTCAAGTTCCTCGACCGTGGACTTCATCGCATCTGACTCCTCGGGGACGACGAAAGCTCGAGGGGTAAGAAAGTCCTATTCTTCGTCTTCGACCTCCTGTTCCTCGGGCTCTATCGAGGATATAGACTGTGATTGCTATTTAGCTGCCTGTTTGTCCTTGATGCTCGACTTTTCTGATGTAGAGGGCGTTGATATTGGTGTCAAGTCATGGACTGCAAACATCTCCTTCGCCGCGTATTGCTCTCCATATACCGTTTTTGCGCCATCTTTTGTTGGTAACTTCATCATTTTATAAACGGTTGACGGCACAGCCCTCATGTTGTGGATCCACAGCCTTCCAAGAAAAGCATTATACCTCATGTCACCTTCGATGACATGAAACTTCGTGTCTTGTATGGTCCCGGCCACGTTCACATGGAGGATGATTTCCCCCTTCGTTTTTTCGCTTGCCATGTTGAAGCCATTCAAGACTCGAGATGCAGGTATGATTTGGCCAAGAAGCCTGAGCTGCTCTACGACCCTCAACCTGATTATGTTCGCGGAGCTACCTGGATCCACAAGAACACGTTTAACTTGAACTTTATTTAAAAGAATAGAAATTACCAGTGTATCGTTGTGCGGCTGAGATAAGCCCTCGGTGTCTTCTTCATTGAATGTGAGGGTGTCCTCGGGCATGTAGTCCCGAGTCCGCTTCTCCCTTGTGATTGACACTTTGGTGCGTTTGAACATGGGTCCTTGTGGGACGTCGACTCCATCGACGATCATATGAATAACATGTTGAGGCTCCTCTAGTTCATTCTTCCTATTGGCGTCTCTTTCCCTGAAATGGTTCTTGGCCCTGTCACTAAGAAATTCCTGAAGATGCCCCTCGTTGAATAATCGGGCTACCTTCTCTCTCAATTGTCTGCGATCCTCGATCTTGTGACCATGTGTACTGTGATACTTACACATCAAGTTGGGATTCCTCTGAGAAGGGTCAGTTTGTATGGGTTTAGGCTACCTGGTATCCCTAATTTTTCCAATGGCTTAAACGATACCCGAGGCATCGATGCTAAAACTGTACTCTGATAATCGAGGTGCCTTCATCGGTCCTGAGTGCCTATCAAACCTGGTCTTACTCATAAGTCCCCGAGAATTTTGTCCTCGATCTACTCTTCGATCATTCTGAGGTACGTTGCGCCTCGATCTGTTCCTTCGTTCTTCGGCATATGGTTGATACCTCTCATACCTCTCCTTGTTCGGTCTTGGTTCCCTGTCTAGGTCTCTCGAATATTTTGTTGCTAATATGTTTGGATAAACCGAACCCGAGGGGGCTCCCAATTGATCATCTTCGACCCTAATCTTTGATTGATATCGATTATGCACATCTTCCCAAGTCACGGCGGGGTACTCGATCAAGTTTTGCTTTAACTGCCTCGATACTATCGAGCTTCGCTCATTTATCCCCTGAGTGAAAGCTTGAACAACCCAGTCATTGGAGACTGGTGGTAACTCCATTCGTTCCTTGGAACCGGGATACGAATTCCCTTAACATCTCGTTGTCCCTTTGTTTAATTTTGAATATGTATGATTTTCTTGTTGCGAACTTTATAGAACCAGCATGTGCCTTCACAAACGAATCTTCCAAGATGGCGAACGAATCGATAGAGTTCGGGGGCAGATTATGGTACCAAATCATGGCCCCTTTGAAAAAAGTTTCCCCAAATTTTTTCAGTAGAACAGACTCGATCTCGTCGTGCTCCAAATTGTTTCCCTTTATACCACAAGTATATGTAGTGATGTGTTCGTTGGGATCGGTGGTCCTGTTGTATTTAGGTATGTCCGCCATGCGAAAATTTTTTGGAATTGGCCTCGTGGATGCACTCGGGGGAAAAGGTTTTTGCACAAACTTTTTGGAATCCAGCCCTTTCAAAATCAGAGGCGCTCCATGTATTTGGTCGACCCTCGAGTTGTACGTTTCCACCTTTTTATCATTATCCTCGATCCTTTTTTCTCCTGACTTGATCCTCTTTGTGAGTTCTTCGAGCATCCTAATGATTGTGGGTTCAGCCCTTGATCCATTATTACTCGACCTTTCCGGGATTGGTTCATCTCGGTGAGTAGTTTCTGGTCCCACCATGCTTGGAGTCTTTTGTTGAATTTGCAGGTGAGCAATAGCGATCCGCTGCACTTGTAACATTTCAAAGATTACTCGGAGGCTCACTTCCTCATCTCCTCGACCCGGTGTTCTTTGGCCACCCGGTTAAGTCCTCTCCGCGCACGCTTCCTCGGATGTCGGTGCCTAAGTCGACGTTTAGAGCAATGTGTGAACCAACATCGACTGGGTTAGGAACTGGCACTACCCCAGGGTTAAGCGGTGGTACACTGACCCCTGAAGCTGTTGCATTATCATTTTCCCCATGGAATCCGAGACTGTCATTACCATGCACTGGTGTGTTTGCTGAGTTCGACATGTTTTAGCCTAAAAACAAAGAATCTTTGACAAGAAAAAGTGTGAAGAATAACGTGTGTTATCAGAAAATTAGCACTGAAATAATCACTATTATCTTTAGCCCTACGGTGGGCGCCAAACTGTTTACCTCGAAAATACGAGTAACAATTAAATTTGATTTGTGATTTTAAGGATACGTGATTCAGTTCAATACCAATTAATAGACAAGAAGTATAAGGTAATAATGAAAAGAATAAGTGAACCAAACTAGTGTTGCTTAAGAAGTGACGACCTCGAGCTTAATGACCTCGAGGTAAATCAAGAACAGTAAAGCAAGAAGAAATAATAAATTTTAAAGGACAGTTTTGATGAACAATGAGCAAAACGTAGAGATTATAATCTTTGACAATGATTAGATGATGTTTACAAATGATTGGGATCCCCTTTATATAGGAGGAAAAATCCTAAATAAGGTACATTTCTATTTACAGTAAAGAATCTTATTGGGACAACTATGTAACCACCTAGTACGGATTTGTACTAATTCGTACAAATTTATTCCGAAATTTGCGCCATGATCTTTGGGGACGTGGCGAGAATCTTGTCCTTCTGTAATAAAACTCATAACGGCACTATCTAGGCATCGGTCATATTCTACTTCGATGCTCATCGAGCACTTAGGCCTTCGAGCCTCTTATTCTGCCTTTGAGCCCGAGTTTGGTCTTTATCGAACTTCAACCCTCGATGCGACCTATCGAGTCTACAAAATCGGGAGCATAAGATTTTGACCGTGTACACAATATTTTAAATTTTAAAAAAAATATTCTAAGATATACCTTGTATAATAATTGTGCACAACAAGACGCGCAATAATAAATCATCTTTGATTTCCTCATCATGTTTCCCTTTTGTTCGCCCCACTCCGGGGAGCATATAATACGGTTCGAGTGATCAATTGTAGAGTAGAGGCTTATTTGAAATGCTAGCTTGTGAGGAGATTGATGATGTAACAGAAGAGGCATATGATAGAAGTCTATATAATACACTCTTTAACCGTTTGTGGCATCTTCGGGTGATTGTAGTGAGTAGATGTGGAAAAATGATTAAAAAAATAGTTATCCACTCTTATTATCCATTAAAAATGAGATGGAAATGAACTTTTTGAAAACGGGTCGAATATGGATAAGAACCATATTATTCACTTAGTAAATGGTTAACTAAATGGATAACAGATGGATAACTAATGTACTTTTACATTTGTAAAGGGTTTTCTCAAGTTTGTAAGACTAGGAATTCTCCCCCAAATGATCATATTCAAGAATAAGAAGACATGAATAATATAGATATCCATATTATCCGCAATATAACCCATTTTTATCCGTCTAAAATACGGATCAGGTTGGGTAATTTATCCATTTTGAATTACCCATTTCCGACCCGCTCATATCCGACCAACTCGTTTGCCACCCCAATACTGAGATAGCATAGGATGTTGACATGGAGATGGGAATACAAAGTAGCGGGAGAATGGTTCTTGAAGCAAAGAGCCTAACAGTAGCATGCAATTTCAACAATGTTGGCCTTTAGTAGAGAAGATTACTGCAAGAATAAGTTGCTGGACTTCAAAGTTGTTATCTTATGCTGGAAGGTTACAACTTATAAAGTCAGTAGTGTTTGGGATGCAATCCTACTGGGCTCAGATCTTTTTATTACCAAAGAAGATGTCTAAGATGATTGAGACAATGTGTAGAACTTACCTGTGGACTGGACAAGCTGAAATATCAAGAAGGGCATTGGTAGCATGAGACAGAATATGTTTGCCACAAGAACTTGGTGGTTTAAATGTGATAAACTTATGCAAATGGAACAAAGCTGCAGTAACAAAGCATTTGTGGGCAATCGCAATGAAAAAAGACTGCTTGTGGATAAGGTGGGTCCATGCCTACTACATAAAGAACAAGAGTATAGATGTTATGAAGATACCTAAGGCTGCTGCTCGGGTACTAAGGAAGATACTTGAACAAAAGGACTTTGTGTTGAGCTTACCAAACATACAAGGGACAGTACAAGAGAGACTGGAAACTTTTCAAAAAGTTAATGGAAAATTCTGTATTCAGGAAATGTATAAGATACAAATCCCTCAGAGTCAGAAGGTTAAATGGAAGAGTTTGATATTGCATCCTCACATGCATCTCATGCACAAGTTCAATTTATGGTTAGCAATACTGAGAAGATTGCCAACAGTTGATAGATTGCAGAGAATTGAGATACAAGTGACACGAACATGCAGTTTCTATGGGCAGGCAAATGAGGTATTTGAACATTTGTTTTTTGAATGTTCATATACAAAGGCTATATGGAAGAGGTTACTGGCATGGTTGAACATTACTCGACAGGTTCAAACATGGGAAGAAGAAGTACAATGGGTGATAAACCATGCAAAGAAGAAAGCAGGAATCAGTTGTATTATAGTGGCAGTCTTCAGCATGGTGGTACACAGTTTGTGGAGAGATCGAAACCTGATCAGATTTCAAAATGGAAGACCTTCAACAGACAAATTGTGTAGAGAATTTGCAACATACATCCACATTAGAAGCCATATGCACAATGCTTGGGGAGTCTATATGGAAGACTTAAATAAATTTCCATAGGAGTCAATACTGAGTCGCAATGTAACTATTTGTTTTGTTATGTTTATTGTCTGGTTGTTGAATTAATTGCTTATAGAGATAGACGCTAGAATAGTTATATGAGACTAGATATAGCTATTCAGTGGGCGAGGTCTAAAGAGTGAGTAGAAGAAAAGAAACTGGTCAGCAGTTTCGAGCTTTGTAAGTTCAAGTTTTTTGATAAATAAAATGGATAGTTATCAAAAAAAAAAAGAAAATTCAATCACTAGAATGGCTTTCAGGAATTTAGAGTGACATATCTATGCTACCGGCTATCTATAGTGAAGTCAAACTACAGCACATCAGTAGATTTTGTTGAAAAAAAATTCTTTGATCATTGAATACAAGTCGGTCGATAATAGACAGAGCACCAGAAGTGCACTATTTCACTACCAAAGACAGATCATAGTGAAGAAATATAAACAAGCTGCAACAAGACGGAACCAAAGATATATGAACAATAGCATAGAGAAACAAAATCTCATTACACATCCATCAAAAATATAATGTTTGACACTAGCTTAAGAGTGTTTTAAAAACCTCCTACCAAATAACTGAAACTAACAAACATCATGAGCTTAAATTATCTAGGCAGCAGCCTTTTGCTTCTTTGGCACCCGATATGCACCCACAACACAGGCGTGGTCCCTTTCAAAGGGTTCAAGGGTGACCTGCTCCATAGGTTTAAACTGCTCTGCTTGTAGCTTCTTCACTTCTTGAGCAAATACAGCCTCAGCTGGCACTGTTGAATCTATGCAGTTGGCCTAGAAAAAAACATACAGGGAAACTTTTTCAACGATACAGAAGAAAAGTAGAGATAAAAAATCAACAGAAAAATGGAAGGAACCAAGGAACAAGTGGCACTGTAAGGATATATTTTTATCGAGAGGCGGCCAAAGTAATATAGTACAAACCTTGATTGATATAACAAAGTGACCTCCAGCTTTCAAGAAGTATGATGCATTCAGAGCTAAAATTCTTGCCTGTAAATAAAATATTTTATTTAAACATTGGTATAGAATTCATACAATATACTGCGGCTGCCGGACAAGAATGGAAGGAAATACATCCTAAAACAATTCAACGGAAGCCACAGTTACTTCCTTTTTTTTGGATAAATCTCCAGACTGTAGTCACAAAGATATAAATAGATACAAAATTTACTCTTCCTGGTTAGGCAAATACAATAGGTTTAAGAAGAAATTTAAAGCAAATAAAAAGCAAACCAGATATAATAACAACTAATACATGATTTAACAACTTAAAGCTTGTTGTAACAAGAAAAAACAACTCATTACAAAATCAACACAAAATACTTGTGCAAAAAGAAGTATGAAACTGTTGTAGTGTTCCATTTTCTTCAAGCAGAAACAAAGAGAAAGAAAGTAAAAGTTGTTTTTTTAGAACAAAAAGATTGAAAGTCGAGCTGAAAATAAGAATTCAAATATGGAATAATAATACAGCATCAGAAACTCGGTTTTTGCATCACCCGTAATGTCTTGAAGGGGAATCCGAGTAAGTCATCATCTGCTTTCCATTTCAATATAGAGCAAAAGGAAAAGAAAATTCAAAGATAAAGAAGCACTTTTCAAAGTAAAGTTTCTTGAGCTCAAAAATGAAAATCTAAAAATTGGGCAGGAAATTCAAAGAGCATTAGACATTTCTTTGTTAATTAAAAGCACTACAAGGAGCAAAAGCAGCCACAAAACTGCAGGTTCCTTGAAAAAGAAGAACCATAGCCAAAAAAATGATCGAAAGCTCCAACTCAACCAAAAAGGACAGACAACATAATTTTTCTTAAAGAAAAAATGATAATGCAAAAATAATATCACTGAAATATAAATCCACAGATCATGCACACGAGACCGATTGATACTATTGCACATCTATGGCCATAAAAGTCAAACCTGATCAGGCTGAGCAACATCAGAAAATATCACATCCACCATTCCGACAAGCATTCTATATTTTGCTGGGTGTCTAGCATCCTCAATAATGGGGATAACATTAGTGCGTTTCTTAGCCATGTTCACCAAGTCCCTTCCACTTCTGTGAGAAAATTCAACTGCATATACCACCCCACCCTGCAAATGAAAAGAAAAATTAGTAAATATGAGCACATCCATCAACTATATGAGAATTTGTTACACTAAACAGTATGTGCATAGACACTTACAGGACCAACAAGATCGGAAACGTGAGACACTGTGGTTCCTGAAGCAGCTCCAAGGTAAAGGACCTTAGCACCAGGTTTCTGAAACAGATTCAATATGGAAAGAAGAATGTTAATATAGAAACAAGAAAACTATTCAAGCTCTTTAATAGAAAATAAACAAACTTACTATCCAGATATCATCAACTCCTCCAAGAATTGCAGCTGCTAACTTAGAACGAAAGGGATTCCACACTCTATATTCAATCTTTGTTCCGTCTTCATTCTAACGATAAAATAACAATAACACAAATCAATAAACTTGCACATTAAAGAAATAGTAAAGCTGATTAGGTTTGAAATATACAGGTTAATAAGTTTTTATGCTATAGATTTATTTAAGCTGGTTAATTCTGAAATAAAAAGGTTAATAGGTTATTACTTTATAGATATATTAAACTTGATTAAATTCTCAAATGTCTAACAAATAGAACAGAACTCCATGGCATGGCATGTAAATAATGTATACAAGATGGGTGGAACAAGGGCAAATCAAAAAGTTAGACATATTTGTACCTTACAATCAATACACTTATTTGCATTTTCTTGTTCCAAGTTGAAAGCATCAGCAAAACACCATTTGAAATTGATTTGTAAAGTGATGAGACAAGTCACAGTCCAATAAAAGGCCCAATCATAAACTTTTATCAACAAATCTTTACTTTAGACTCATACTTCCACTTTATTTCCAATTTATATCACTAAGCTTATAGCACATCCAAGAAACATTCAACCTTTCGAGCATTTACTAAGAATCATATAAAGCTATGGACACAACATACATAAAACACAATTTTGAACTAAATGCAATGCATAGCAAATGTTATTAACCTGAACAGAGATTCTCTTCTCATTGTAGACAGCTTCACCGGGCACCAAATTCTTGGTACAAAGAGCATCTTCCTTACCCTTAGCAATAAACACACCTCCATGTCTATGTGGCTCCACCACTACCTTATTACCACCCTTAAACCCTCCTCCACGTCCTCCCCTTCCTCCGCCTCTTCCACCTCCTCCTCTGCCTCCCCCACCTCTTCCACCACCTCGCTTCATCGCACTTCCTCCACCACCTCTACCGCCGCCAAAACCACCTCTACCACCTCGTCCTCCTCTTCCTCCACCATCTCCTCTACCACCCCTGAATCCACCACCTCCACGACCTGCCAAAACGAGCAAGTGAACCAACCATATATTAGCACAGAAACAAATACTGATATTGCTACGTTAGACCTAATTAAGTAGAACAGGATATTCATACCTCTAGTTGGTGCAACCATGGCTGCTGCTGCTACAACTTTGTTGACTGTAGTAAGAGAGTGGAGCAGAAAAGTGCGCTATAAAACCCTAAGGCTGAGTGGCGTTCTCAAGTCGAGGGGGTACTTTTTATAATGATAAATCAGGGTTTAGGGTTTTGCGAGGTTAAAAAAATAAGACGAGTTGGGCTATTGGGCCGGCAAGTTTATTCATAGTGGGCCGTTACTCCTTTCCCTTCGGTAACTGAGAGAAAAGTACACATATAGCAACGGGGCATTTGCATCCGTACCCACTTTTTGTGTCACGTTTTAATTTATACCTGCTTTGTAAAAAAAAATTACAAGTGTACCCGCTTTTTCGCATAACTTCAGCATATGTGGCTAAAGTAGCAAAGACAATCACGCAAAACTTCAGCATTCTAGTAGACGGACCTGAAGTAGCTTGCGAACTTCAGCTCTAGAGCTGAAGTTTTTGTCTTTATAACTGGGAAACTTCAGCTCTAGAACTGAAGTTTTTGTCTTTATAATTGGGGAACTTCAGCTCTGGAGCTGAAGTTTTTGTCTTTGTAACTGGGAAATTTCAGCTCTAGAGCTGAAGTTTTGTCTTTGTAACTCGCGAACTTCAGCTCTAGAGCTGAAGTTTTGTCTTTGTAACTGGCGAACTTCAGCTCAGCGAGAAAAAAGGGGTTGAAGTTATTTAAAAAATGGGTACAAGTTAAAAGTTTTAAAAAAAAATGGGTATAGGTTGTAATTTTTACGATAGCAGCCCGCCCAAGTTCAATTAAGAGATTTTATCTTAGGGGATTTGGCATGGCATGACAATTAAGTGCAACAATTGTGAGCATGTGATTTTACTCGCCGTATCGTCCTATAAAAATCCCAATAAATCAATTGATTTTGTGAATATTGGTTGATTTTTCACTAATTAATTGTGAATTATCTACATTGTTTGCATATCCATAATTCATCTTTAAAAGTCATTGAAAATTTTGCATTATGAAGTTATTAGTTATAATTAATTAAATAATGGACAAATGACGAGTATTTAACGTAATGTAGTTTTTAATAACTAATTACTACACACAAAAAATTAATCATCTTTTATTCGATAAAACATGGATTGAATTAGGAACATAGAACTGGTCGTGTTATTCTTGATTAATTTGTAAATAAATAAGGTTTAAGTTAATTACTACATTCCTTGGATCAAATTAGATTTGAATTTAACTAATTTAATTGATTTTAGTTAATTAAAGGGGTTTAAAATCGGACCTGGGCCAAAACTACCCAGGCCCAAATCCCTTCTCTATACACAATACACTCCAGCCCAAACCCTTTAACCCGGCCTGTCCCCCGTAACAACCAAATGACACCGTTTCGCCCCATCAAACCCCAGTCGTTGGATCATTTAGATCCAACAGTTCCGAACTCCACACCCCTAAACTATATATATGTCCAAACCACACCCCACCCCCTCATTTCACCAAAGCCTCACACCACACACACACCCCCTGTCCGTCTCTCTCTCATCTCTCTAAACCACAAACCCTAGCCGCCACTCTCCGCCCACCGGAAATCGCCTCCGGCGGCGGAGCTTCTCTAAAGACCACCAAAACTTCACCAGGTGATCCCTACGGTCTCCTCAGTCCCGTCCCAACATTTATTTTCACAAAAAATCGCCCAGTTAGGAGTAATTTCAGATCTGAAATTAACGGAACCCTAAATCGTGCTAATGGAAACTCCAAACGGCTGTGTGACTCAAACTCACATGAGTCGATGGCTCTTGACAAGAGCCGTCGATTCATGTGAGTGAGGGTCACTTATGGAGGTCGCCGTAATCCTGCCTAACTCCTGCTAGTTGCCGTAGTTCGTCCAAACCCCTCAAACGGGTATCCCCACTTCCTTTCTGCATATTTCTTGATTTGTTAGCATAAATAGGCCCTAGTTATTCACTGTCTTCCTTTGATTTTTTTTTATTTTTTTTTTCTTCTTTGATCTGTTCATGTTTTTCATTGTTTGGTTTAAAGTCCCAAATGCATTTAGTTTAGGTTTTTATCACTATTTTTTGTATGATTTAACTGTCCAAGTCTAATCATTTGTATGACCAAGATTATCATTAAGTTTTTATTTTTATTTCCTTCCTCTGCTAATTTTCGGACATTTCTATCTTGTTGAATTCTGTCAATAAACGAGCATGAACAACTGATCGATTAAATCCCTGAATTCATAGGTTAAAATATTTTGTTCGTAAAACAGCCTCTATTAGTTGTTTTGTTCATGTTTTGTTTGAGGTCGTCGTTTGTTTTAGCTTTGATTTTTGTTGCCTCTGTTATTAGTCTCAATTAGATGTTAACCTCCAGTCAATCATGGTTTAAATTGCGACTCTTAGTTTAGATTGTCTTATTCAAGTAACTTAAACAAACTAATTCCCCTTAGGCTCAAGTGAAAACTTAAACACTTTAATACAAGAACACGGACTAAGTCTAAACAAATCAACCAAAATCCTAAAAAATCAGTTGATAATTACAAAACTAATAAACCAACTAGGCTAAAAACTTAGTTCTAAAACAATGTTTGGTCATGATTTAACCTAGACTTATCAAGACTAAGTTAGTTAACAATAATTTCCCATAATCACTTGTTTAATAGATTAACCTAGTCTAATAGTCTCTTAAACAACTAACTAAGTCCAAACATATGCCTAAGGTAATTAATTTAGNTTAATCAACTAATCTTCATTTAATTGACCCAACCTTAGTTAATAACAATTAGTTAGAACCTTCTAGATTAGATAAATATCAGGAAATCAGATACTTTAGGGATAGAAAGGGAATTTCAAGGGGCTGGAATGTTCTGGAAGATACAGTTGTCCCAAAAGGATAGGGTTGACAGTTGTACATGTACTCTTTTCAGCTCATTTAGGATAGGGAATATGCTAAGCATATCACATCCCAATGGTCCCTATATATACACACACTTTTTACCACTAGAGGGGATTAGATTTTTAGATTCTTCTCTGAATCCTTTAGACTGAAAAATACAACTTCGACTATTAAAAACTTGGAAAACAGAAGCAAAAAGGATTTACAGTAGGAGTAGGAAACAATCTGGGCTTAGGTTATCTTGTAGATGTGATATTCTATCCTAGAAGACTTGGTCTTGGTTGCTGTTCTTATTCAATCATTTGGGTATTCAAAAATCATCTTTCCCTGGGTTTTTCTCTGATGTGGGTTTACTGTTTGTTGTTGCTGGGTTTTCTCTTCTTTTCTGCTGACTCCCTCTGCTTGACCTTTATTTGGTCAAGTGTTT
>MDKI01172930.1:0-24909 GCA_005239505.1 Nicotiana paniculata | reverse complement strand
ATATATATATATATATATATATATATATATATATATATATGTATATGATCGGGTTGCCCGTTGCAGCAGTTGTGTGTATTCATGGTACATGTTGAGTACGAGTGTTCAGTGTGAGCATGATATACTGATAGTGGAGTCACGAGTGACTGAGAGGCTTGCCCGAGAGGCTTTATTTGTAAGTGATATTGTGCCCGAGGGGCTTATATTTTATGAAACTACTGTTTTCAATCTTCTTTACACTGAGGCTCTGATGATAATGTTGGACAAATGTTTTTATACGAGATTTTAAATGGAAACTGGAGTTTTATGAAATATTCGGAATGTAGATTCCTGACTTGATTTATTTATTTCCACTTTTACTCATTATATGGATTTACATGATTTATAATGCTCGTCACTACACTCAAGTTTTTAGTTACTTTGATTACTTACTGAGTTGGCGTACTCACGTTACTCCCTGCACCTCTGTGTGTAGATCCAGGTACTGGACCATCACACTAGTTTATTTTCGGACGTGCTTGGAGTTGTTTGAGGATCGAGGTAGCTGCTCAGCGTCCAGCTCACCTCCTTTCCTTTCCTCAGTTCATAATTTTGTCGTTCGTACTTCAGACTTTTGTAGTAGCAAGTCACCTTATTGTACGTTGTATTTATAGTCCTAGATGCTCATGACAGTTGGCTCCAGTTTTTGGGTTAGTGTATGAATTGTTCGCCTAATGTTTCTGTTTTTAATCTGCTAGTATTGGAAATTATCAAATATTATTATAGTCTGTACTGGTTGGCTAGCTTAGTTCCACGATAGGTGCCATCACGGCCGGCTTAGGATTTGGGGTCGTGACAAAAGTATGAATCTTCAGATTTCAAACGGTGAGACAAAATCCTATGGGAATGATTTCTAATGGTATGCACATAAAGAATCACCACAACAACCTATAGGCATGATTTCTACCCGAACCTGACCAAGATATATAACAATCCCTCCCCAGCTTTTACTAATAACCCCACATATGTTTTTACAAGGATTATTACCATATTACAGGACAATATGAGTGAATTACACAAAGCTATTCATTATACTATAGGGAGCCTTGGCAGGCCCAATATCAACCCGGAAGCCAGGCCTTCAAGAAAGCAAGTCTGATACCCACAGGTAATCCATCCATTATACACAAATGGGATTCTAGTGTGTCAAAGTTCCCAAGGGCCTCAGGGACCTCAGGAAATGCTCACACCAGAACCTTTCTCAGAGAAATAGTTGTAAATGATTGGAAGACCAGCCCGAGTGTGTCAGAGTTTGGAGGAGTCTCATGGACCCTAGGCAGTGGTCACACTGGGGGTGGTAGGACCCTAGATAACTAAGAGTAGAAGTTTGAAAATAGTATATAAGGGTAAGGGATAATTTTAGAAAAGCAGTTTGATTTTCAAAAGTGAATAGAAACAAGTTACAAGACTGCAAACAGAACAGAACCACATTTCAGCAGATTGGTTCGAACATGGGTACCAGTAATTAAACAATCACAACAAGAGCAGGAACACTTAAATTATAGACAGAACCAAACAAGGTCACAATCAAACAAGGTTTCACATTGCTGAAGTTGACTTATTTTATTAGTCATTACTAGGTGAAATCATATAGACATGTGTTAAGCAGAGAACCATACTGAAGTTACAATAAGTAGAACAAGATAACATGAACTAAGACATAACTACTAAAAAGAAACAGAACATGAACTATATGTCTGGCAGAAGCATGTTGGAATTTTGAATCACTGACAACACATACATGTGGAACAAAAAGGTAATAAAGACTAAAGCATACTAGTTAGAAAGTAAACTAGAAACATATAATAAACAGGACATATCGAGGTTTGAAGTAAGCTAATCATATAAGTCACAGGAAATAAGGACTGAAGCATAGTAGTTGAGAAAGAGATGGCCAGGAAACAAATATCAAAACAGAAGCATGTTGATGTCTATAGTAAATTGGCTACATCGCATATAGAATAAAACATGATAACAGAAATTGAGGCATACCAGTTAAGGAGATAGCAAACAAGAAGGTGAAGGCAATTGGAATCCAATAGTCTAGTCTTGGCTTTCAGCCGGCTAGACAGTGCAGCAAGTCGAAATGATAGAAAGAACTCAAGTTATGTGAGTGTAAGTGTGTGAGTATAGGTTGGTAAGCATGAGCTTGTGTCTCAGCGTGTTTGTAAGCATAGGCGTATGTAGGTAGGTGTTTTTTTGTGACTTGAAAATCAGAATGGTTAAAGGTTTATATAGCATTCACCAGAGTAAACAAATAAGGTAGGAAAATCAAGAGTTCACAAATAAGGTATGCAAATCAATCAACCAGTTAATTAGGGCTAAACCCAATCACTTAATACGAAAGAATCCGGGAAATATCACTTAGATTAGGGAGAATCAATTAACAACCAAGTTTGAGGTTAATAAGGTAAACAAATAAATCCAGAGATCATTTATAGGCCGGTTAAAACAATCAAAACCCAGAAATCAGGCTAGTAACATAATTAAGGAAGGCAGTACCAATTATGAGTCACATATAAGGAAAGAATAAATAAAAATCTTTCAGAGAGATATCAGTTTGAAAAGAAGTACAATTTCAAACCCTAATTAAGCACGTAAATCAATTAATTAGTTAACTTAACAGAGCCAAAGTGAACGGGCAAGAACAATGAGATAAATAATCAAATAATGGAAAACCTTAAGCATATCGAAACACAGAGATGAAACTCAAGCAAAGCAAATAGTCGAACAGTAAAGGAGAAAGGCCGGAGTTGAGGATTTAAACATTTTTTAAAACATTTGCAGAAACCCTATTGAGAATCAAAAACCTATCTTTAGGGGAAAAGTGAAATCGGTTAATAATAGTGGTAAAAATGAAAGAATCTTAAAGAAAAATTATTAAACAAACTCCGAACACTTCAGATCTAGAGAGATCTGAACCTATTTGGCCAGAAATAGTTAGGTTTGTACAAAAATTAAACAGAAGTAGAAAAATCGAGTTTCAGACTGGAGATTTGAAGCCATGAAAACACAAAAAATGGTAATTCTCACAAACAATGGGTGAATACAGACATATTCACAAAGAGGCTAAGGGATTTGAACCTAGTCTGTTCGAATCTTTTTGAGATTCCATCAAATAACACGGAAGTCGAACAACCAGTAGAGATAGGAGGCCGAATTTTGCCTAAGATCGAAGAGAAAACCCATGAATTGAAGGGGGTTCAGGTGACAGCGGGATAGGGTTAGGGAGAAGGGTTAGAGAGAAGAGAGGAGGAAAGGAATCAAGGCCGGCGGATTTTAGAAAATGAATAGGGTTTGGGCGATTATAGGTTAATTAAAAAAGGTAATAATATCCTGGACCGTTGATCTCTGAGATCAACGGTCAGGATTCGATATGGGGTTGGGAGGGTTTAAATATTGGGTTACTGGGTCGGTTATGGGTTAATTTTAATTGGGTTGGGGTGGCATTTGGGCTAAGGTCCGAAATTAAAGAGGCTATATGTTAAATACCCAATTAGTTTGATAAAATAATTCATAAAAATAGCTAATAAATGATAAAAAAAGTCTATTTGTGTATGAAAATAATTTAAAATAATTACTTAATATTATAAAAATATAAAAGGCCATTTTTGTGTAAAATCAAGTAATTATGCACATATGGGTTATTATTGCAAAGTTATCGCAATTATAACCTACAAATGTAAATATAATTATGCATAAAATAATTAAATCTTAATATAGATATAAATGATAAAATTAAGCAATAAAATTATCATAAAATCATTTGTGTTGAAATTAGTAATTATTTATATAATAAAGCTACTGGGATAAATTAATTAAAAATCCTTTAAAAATGCAGAAATTATGGAAAAAATATTAATTGATGCTCATGCATTGTTTTGGAGATATATATGCATTTTGAAACATTGGGTACCAACAACTGCCCCTCTTTACCCGGGAAGGATGAAAGAGTTGTCGGGTAAAGACACGATAGCCAATTTTGATCGAATAGGGTGATTTGAGAAACATAAACTGCACTTTGGTTTCTGAGCTGCCGACATATCCCTGGTTTTACAGGAATCGGGTTGTGTGTAGTTTTGGATCCACCGGCGAAATGTACCGATGATGGATACAAGGTTTCGAATAGGTGAAATGGTTACGGTGAGTGATCAGGTTTGAAAGAGTATGAAGGAACCGGAGCGAGATTGCTCCTGTTGTAATAATGGTTACTCAATGTGTCACCTGCAAATCAGAAGATGTACTGCAAGCATATACGTATAAATTTGCGTAAATTCAGACATGATGCAAATTCCCTTCAGACCATGATAGTTGTCTTTGGACGGTTGAGGATGATGCCCTTAGACCATGACGTTCCGGGCCATGAATTGTGCAGTAAGGGATTTGCGGGCCATGAAATGATGTTCTTGGGCCATGAAAATGGTGCCTCCAAACCATGACACCTTTGAATACTGATATGTAAGTTTGAGAGATCCTCAGGCCATGGCATGGTGTCTTCCGACTATGAGGATGGTGTCTTCAGACTATGGCGCCTTCGGACAAGCTGGCGATAAATCAACCTATGAGGTGAAAATACATGGTGCTAGAGGCAATCAAGACAAGGCTTAGTCTTGTATAAAGTTGAGGGCAGAGCTTAGCCCGAGAGAAGAGAACAATGCAAGAGCGAGACAGTGCTTAGTCTCCTGCAAGATTCGGGATAGAACTTAGTCCCATGCAAAGAGAAGGTTGTGCTTAGACTTATGCAAAGAGGAGGTAGGATCTTAGCCCCATGCAAGATTGAGACAGAGCTTAGTCTCATGCAAAATCGGGACAGTGCTTAGTCGCATGCAAAGAGAAAGCAGTGCTTAGCCTTATGCAAAGAGGAGGCAGAGCTTAGCCTTATACAAAGAGGAGGCAGGGCTTAGCCTCATGCAAGATTGAGACAGGGCTTAGTCTTATGCAAAAAATCGGGACAGTGCTTGGTCACATGCAAAGAGAAGGCAGTGCTTAGCCTTATGCAAGATTGAGATAGGGCTTAGTCTCAGGCAAAAAATTGGGACAGTTCTTAGTCCCATGCAAAGAGAAGACAGTGCTTAGCCTTATGCAAAGAGGAGGCAGGGCTTAGCCTCATGCAAGATTGAGACAGAGTTTAGTCTCATGCAAGATTCGGGACAGTGCTTAGTCCCATGAAAATAAGAGGCGGGTCTTAGCCTCATGCAGGAAGAAGAGACAATGCTTAGTCTCATGCAAAGAAAGGCGATGTTTAGCCTTATGCAAAAAGAGGAGGCATGACTTAGCCTTATGCAAGAAAACGATGAGTGATAGTATGAAAGTAAAGTATTTCTTAGATGGAGATGTTTGCGCCACATAATTTGTTGTGTTGAAGGCAGTGACTTCATGTTTGCGGATATCGTTGTCTTATCGTGCCTGCATCCAAAGAAAAATTGTGAATTCTATGGGGTAAGGTTGGTTGGCACTTTTGTCTTCTGTTTTGCCTTTGCTCCTGATTTTCTCCACTATGTCGGAAGATCCTGTTCAAACTATTAGGGTAGCATTTTCTAAAGCAAAGTTTCCTTTTTCAAAAGTATGCGTGCATAATTTTCAAAAGACATAGTAGTATATAGTTTAGAATTTAGTTAGATGAACCAGTAACTGTGACACAATCAGAGACATTGCGACTTCTTCTGTCGTAGAATTTTGAGGGTCCTCCTCAAAATTCTGCCCCAGTTAAATAGATGACTTTCCTAACTGCTACATGCAATGTGGCTAGCTGAACTTGCTTTGGAATTTTTGAGGGTCCTCCTCAAAACTCTGCCCCAGTTTCTGATTGTGGGGAAAATAGAAATTTTATTGAATTGTGACCGAACCCACAAGGCTTCCTACGTATCCTCTCTTAAACGGAATCAGGTCGATCGTAGTTCAATTCATATGAAGAAGCATAAATGGTTTACACATTTATTTTGACTGCGTCTGAGTTGATTAGCTTTGGCCAAATTTCCCCGTCCATTTATGTGAGTATTAGTGCTCCTCCTGTCAGTACTCTGTGAACCATATAAAGACCTTTCCAGTTGGGAGAGAATTTGCCTTTTGCTTCATCTTGATGCGGGAAGATCTTTTTCAACACCAGCTGCCCCGGTGTGAACTAGGTCGGCTTAACTCTTTTGTTGAAGGCTCTGTACATTCTGTTTTGATACGGTTAACCGTGACATACCGCGTTCATCCTCTTTCCATGTATGAGGGATAGCTGCTCATAGTGGCTCCTTATCCATTCTGCATCGCTGAGTTTGGCTTCTTGTATGATCCTCAAGGAAGGAATTTCCACTTCGGCGGGAATGACGAATTCAGTGCCATAAACCAGTAGATAAGGGGTTGCCCCGGTTGATGTGCGGACTGAGGTACGGTATCCTAGTAAGGCGAATGGTAGTTTCTCGTGCCATTGTTTGTGATTTTCTATCATTTTCCTTAGTATCTTCTTGATGTTCTTGTTGGCAGCCTTCACGGCTCCATTCATCTGAGGCATATATGCTTTGGGATTCTTGTGCTTGATTTTGAAAGTCTCACACATGGCTTTCATTAGATCGCTGTTGAGGTTGGTGGCATTGTCAGTGATGATAGATTCCAGAACCCCGAACCGGCAAACAATCCGATCGTGAACAAAATCCGCAATGACCTTCTTGGCCACAGCATTGTGAGATGCAGATTCAACCCATTTAATGAAGTAGTCGATATCCACCAAAATGAACCGGTGCCCGTTTGATGCGGTGGGCTCGATTTGGTCCAATGACATCCATTCCCCAAGCGGCGAAGGGTCAGGGTGAGCTTGTTGCGTTAAGAACATTTGGTGGTACTTTTATCATGTCTACATGAATTTGACATTGGTAGCATTTCTAAACATACCGGATGCAATCTGTTTCCATGGTCATCCAAAAATAACCGGCCCTGAGTATCTTCTTGGCCAAGACAAAACCGTTCATGTGTGGACTGTAGGTTCCGGCATGTATCTCCTCGAGCAACTTAGAAGCTTCCTTTGTGTCGACACACATTAACAGTCCCAGATCAGGAGTTCTTCTATATAGTGTTCCTCCACTCTAGAAGGAATGATTGGACTACCTCCGAAGGGTGCATTTCTGAGTATGGTTTTCATGTTCCGGGTATTCTCCTTTTGTCAAATATTCTTTGATGTCGTGGAACCAGAGGTTTCCGTCTGTTTCTTCTTCAACATAAGCACAGTATGCCGGCTGATTATGGATCTTTACCGGAATGGGATCGATGAAATTCTTGTCTGGATGTTGTATCATTGATGACAGGGTGGCCTATGCATCAACAAACTCGTTCTGAATTCTGTGGACATGCCGAAATTCTATCTTCGTGAACCTCTTCTTCATTTCTTGCACATGATGCAGGTATGGCAGTATCTTGGAATTCTTGGTAGCACATTCCTTGTACCTGATGCACAAGCATATCTGAATCGCCGACCACTAGTAGTTCCTGAATATTCATATCGACAGCCATGTTGAGCCCTAATATGCAAGCTTCATATTCCGCCATATTGTTAGTGCATGGGAATCTGAATTTTCCAGATACCGGATAATGCTGACCGGTTTCTGATACCAAGACGGCTCTGATACCCACTCCATTAAAATTTATTGCTCCGTCGAAAAACATCCCCCAACCGTCGTAGGCTTCAGCAATATCTTCTCCTACGAATGATACCTCCTCATCAGGAAAATACGTTTTTAGGGGTTTGTATTCTCCTCCTACAGGATTTTCAGCAAGATGATCTGCTAATGTATTTGTCCCTTGACTGCTTTCTGAGTTACATAGATAATGTCAAACTCGCTCAGCAAGATTTGCCATTTGGGCAGCTTCCCAGTAGGCATGGGTTTCTGAAAGATGTACTTCAGGGGATCCATCCTTGATATGAGATATGTAGTGTAGGCATAGAAGTAATGCCTTAGCTTTTGAGTTATACATGTCAGAGCGCAACAAGTGCGTTCCAGCAGAGAGTATGGTTATTTATATGGAGTGAACTTTCTTGCTTAAGTAGTATATGGCCTGCTCTTTTCTTCATGTTTTGTCATGTTGTCCCAAAACACAATCGAAGGCTCCATCTAACACTGCAAGGTAGAGTAGTAGTGGTTTACCAAGCTCTGGCGGGACTAAGACTAGTGGGGTGGACAAGTATTCCTTGATTTTGTCAAAATCCTTTTGACAATCCTCGGTCCAACTGGTTGCGGCATCCTTCTTCAGCATTTTGAAAATCGGCTCACATATTAATGTGGACTGTGCTATGAGACGGCTGATGTAGTTGAGACGTCCCAAGAAACTCATCACATCCTTCTTTCTTTTTGGTGGTGGTAATTCCTGGATATCTTTAACCTTTGATGGATCTAATTCTATTCACCGATGAATGACAATAAATCCCAGCAATTTTCCAGCAGGAACCCCGAATGCACACTTTGCGGGGTTTAACTTTAGGTTATACTTCCGCAGTCTGTCGAAGAATTTCCTCAAGTATGTTATATGATTTGTGGCCTTCCTGGATTTAATGATGACATCATCTACGTACACTTTTATCTCCTTATGCATCATGTCATGAAAAGTAGTAGTCATGGCCCTTATATAGGTGGCCCCAGCATTCTTTAGGCCGAACGACATCATTTTGTAGTAGTACACTCCCCATGGTGTAATGAATGTTGTTTTCTCAGCGTCTTCTTCGTCCATCCAAATCTGATGGTAACCGGCAAAGCAATCCACAAAAAACTGGAGTTCATGCTTGGCGCAATTGTCGATCAGAATGTGTATATTTGGTAACGCAAAATCATCTTTTGGGCTGGCTCTGTTGAGATCTTGATAATCAACGCAGACTCTGACTTTCCCATCTTTCTTTGGAACAGGCACAATGTTGGATAACCAAGTTGGATATTCAACTACCTTGAGGACCTTGGTTTTGATCTGCTTAGTAACTTCCTCCTTGATTTTCAAGCTCATATCTGGCTTGAACTTCCTGAGTTTCTGCTTTACTAGCGGACACATTGGTTTTGTAGGTAACTTGTGAGCCACTATGGATATTATCAATACTGTCATATCGTCGTATGACCATGCAAAGATATCCTCATATTCTTTTAAGAACCGAGTGTATTCCTCTTTCTCTGACGGTGACAAATGGATGCTTATGCGGGTTTCCTTGACGTTTTTGGAATCTCCCAAGTTGACTATCTCGGTCTCTCCAGGTTGGACTTGGGCTTGTTCTCAAAATTATCTACTTCTCTGACAATCTCTTCAGGTATTACATATTTTTCTTCTATTTCTTCTGAATCACTATCCTTTTGTTGCGTTGTCTCATTACATGTCACAGTCATTGGTTCATCAAGATAAGAAATAGTAATGTCGTAGGGATAAAGATATGAAAGAAAATGGTAATAATAAAACTTCAAGATATTTAAAATTTCAAACAAAATGATTTTCAATAACTCAAATAACGTTTTTGGAAAATACTATTTAAGACAAAAGAAAAAATGCAAAAGTAGAAATCATTTTTTAGAAAAGTGAACAATGTTATTCAGCCTTGCTACCCCGGGACTCGTCGGGCCCTTGATGGTCTAACGGTCCAGTTCTTGAGGAATGCTCTTTTCTCCATAGCTTGGATGGTAGGGCCTTCCTCCTCCTCCTCCTCGACGATCACACAGTAGTCCATATCATCATCTTCCAAGAATAGATTCCTCAATGCTGCCAATGCTTCTTCTTCCTCTAATCCCCATATGATATCGGCCTGATGGAAGGTCTGACTCAAGTGCGGCACGGGTTGCTCAAGAGGGTAGTATGGGCCACACCACGGTGGTGACCAATCATCATATTCCTACCAGGTGTACTGATACCCTATCCCAAAGGTTGTACCATGGCATTTCAATTGTATTGTCTTGGAGATACCCTGAAGGTTTTTACCGAGCCCCCTGCCAGGTTCGTACCCTAGCCATGCCAGTATACTCTCTATTTTGCTACTCCACCATTTATCCTTTTCAATTTCGTTAACACGCTTGATGCGGTGGTAGGTTTATCCGACTAACTTCCTTCTGTTTTCAACCACCGGAACGGTCTGACTGGTGTAAATGGGGTTTCTCCCATCTTCGTGGATGATCACTTCTTGATGGTTCCACTCAAATTTTACCACCTGGTGCAAAGTGGACGTGACAGCTCCAGCAGCGTGTATCCAAGGTCGTCCCAACAATAGATTGTAGGAGGCGGATATGTCTAGTACCTGGAAGTCAACATCGAACCAGGTAGGACCCATTTGCAAGCATAGGTTAGTTTCTCTGATCGTGGCCCTTTGAGACCCATCGAACGCTTTCACATTCATATTCCCTGCTCGTAATCTCATGTAAACCTTTGCCCAACCTCTTCAGAGTTGTCAACGGGCAAATTTTGAGGTTGGATCCTCCATCTATCAAAACTCTGGCGATGAACTTATCTTCACATTGCACTGTGATGTGCAGTTCCCTGTTGTGACTTAACCCTTCTGATGGTAGTTTGTCTTCATGGAAGGTGATCTTATGTCTTTCCAATACTTTTCCTACCATGTTAGCCATCTCCCCACTGATAATGTTGTTGGGAACATAAGCCTCGTTCAATGCATTCATCAATGCGTTCCTCTGTACTTTAGAATTCTGCAGTAATGATAGAATGGATATCTGGGCGGGAGACTTGTTCAGATGATTAACGACAGAGTATTCCCTTGCCTGTACCTTTCTCCAGAGTTCATCTGGACCAGTCTCAATGATGGGCAGTTTGTTAGAAGCTTGCTTACTGGTTTCTCCTAAATGTTCATGTGTATAAACCTTTCCTATTCTGGTCATTCCTTATGCAACGCCTGATTCTTCCATCTTTGATTTTCCTTTTCGTCTAGCCTCGATCACATAATCCCAAGGTACAGCATTGGAACTGAAGGGTGGTGTGGATGCCACCGTTATAATGAAAAGTGTGGCCACCTCCACTTCAAATGGAGTAAGTGTTGTTACAGGTGGTGTTACTTCTACTTCTAAAGGAACCGATGCGGCTACCTCGACTTCAACTGGAAGTTGTACCTGCACCTCAATGGGATTGAGTGTGACTGCAGGTTTCTTAGGATCATCACCTTCTCGAATAAGCCCGATTGATCCCTCGGGATCCACTCTTCATCAGTTTCTATCGCATTGACCCCTCCACCCCTATGATCTGGGAGAGGATTGTTGTGGACATTGGGTGCAGCTTCCTTCGCCTGTATGACCTTAATATCAATTAGTGTTTGGATCTTGTCTTTCAAGGTGCGGCATTCGTCAATAGTATGTCCCTTCATGCCGGAATGATATGCACAGGTCTTGTTTTGATTGACCCATTGAGATGAATTGTTCATTGCCACAACGGGAATAGGGGTGACATATCCAGCGGATTTCAACCTTTCACACAACTGGTCGATGGGTTCAGCAGTGGCGGTGTACTATCTGGGTGGTTTGCAGTCAAAATTAGGCCTGGGTTTTTGGTAGTTTGGACGAGTTGGAGGTGACTGATAATAGGATGGTTGGGTGTTATAGATGTGGTAGGAGGTAGCAGGTTGGGAATATCTGGGAGGTGATGGTTTCTATGTGGGTGGAGATGTCTAGTATACAAATGGAGTTTTTGGACCTTGGGCAACCAGTATGTTCCCACTTCTTTCTTTTTTGATATGTCGCCTGATTGTAATGCTTTGTTCGTGGTCTGTAGTGCCTCGTCACCATTCCACTTTTAATACCTTCCTCGATCCTTTCTCCGATCTTGATGATATCGGAGAACTTATGATTCTCAATAACCATTAGCCTTTCGTAATATTGCGGATCCTATGCCCTGACAAAGAACTTGTTCATCTGATCCTCATCTAACGCCGACCTGAACTTCACTGCTTCTGACCTCCACCGGGTAGCATATTCGTGGAAGTTCTCAGTTGGCTTCTTCTTGAGGTTCTGGATATAGAAAATATCTGGTGCATTCTCTGTGTTGAATCTGAACCTATCCATGAAATCTGATGCCATGCTCACCCAATTAACCCATTTCTTGGGATTCTGGCTTATGTACCAAGACAGGGCATCTCCAATAAGGCTTCTCATAAATAGCTTCATGTGAATCCTTTCATCTTTTCCAACCCCCACGATCTTGTCACAGTAGGTTCTCAAATGAACCTTGGGGTCGCCCGTTCCATCAAACATTTCGAACTTGGGAGGTTTGTAACCCTTCGGCAGTTCCACATCTGGTTGTATGCATAAATCCTCGTAATTCAGACCTTCAATCCCTTTGCCTCCTTCAACACCCTGAACTCGGCTCGTTAATTTCTTGAGCTCCTCAGCCATATTCTTGATGAGCAGGTCCTTCTCGGTGGATTCTGGTGTATAGGAAATTGGTTGAGTGGAGTGAGGTAAGGTTTCTATGTATATGGGGTTTTTCTGGTGAATTCCAGGAGTTTGGGTATGGTGATCATTGGTGGATTTCTGGGGGTTCGGGGATAGGTTGCGGTGTGTTCTGAGGAGTGTGATAGGTGTTTTGTGGGTATTGAGTAGGGAGATGCTGATTTTTAGGAAGGGATGTATACTGGTGAGGTGCGGGAGGATTCTGTGGGTGTTTGTTGGGTGTGTTCTGAGGTGGTGCAGTGTTCTGAGTGTCTGGGACATTCAATGTGAGGGAAAGATTTGCCAAGTTACGGACCTGCTCAAGCTCACCCTATAGTTCAAGTATCTTCTGCTCAAGTCGTAAAACCAAATCATTTGGGGCCTGAGTGCCCCGACCATCGGAAGTTTCCACGTTCTCAACATGTGCAGTGTTGTATGTTCTGATGTCGTTCATATCATTCATTTTAGCTTTATCTTTTCCTTTCAATACACTTGGAGGAGAAGGAGAAGGTGGAGGGCCCCTAGATCTGGTATGATAAGCTAATGATGTCAGTATGCGCGAACCAACCTTGGGGAATGGGAATAATCAAAAAGGAAAGGAAAAAAAAGGTAATCAAGTCAGTAAGGGTTCCAAAAAAGAGTATTTGTAATATCTAAAACATAGTGCGGGAATGTAAATTCGCATCCTAATTTGGGATCCTCTTGTGCCCGAGGTAGGCCTAGCGAAAAGTTGATTTGGAGAACTTTAGTGCCAATATTTGTCTCATTTCATTATTGTAAAAGTATATAAATCTAAAAAGACACTAAATAAGATAAGTCATTAATGGCACTTAGCCTTATTACATTTGAAAAAGCAGGTAAATCTAATCTACTTGGTCCCAGAAGAACCTTCCCCAAGCTTGATCTTCTTGGCTCCATCGATCAGGTTCCCCAGGTCGCGCATGCCCAGCAGTAGGTATACCCTTGCTAGATGTCCTCCTTTGCTTCCCTCAGCATTCTGGAAGTCGGTGACTCTCTTCCTCGTTTTCTCCTCCAGCTCCATCAGACCCTGCTCCAGATATTCCAGCCTTTCATTAGACTTGATAGACATTTCCCTCCATTCATTGATCAGTTCCATATCAATCTTGTGTTGCCCTAGATGTTTGACCTCGGACTCATGAACCCATTTGTTCAGTTTATTGTATTTCACTTGGGCTTCAGCAACTTCGTCTATGACCCTGTTTCCCCGACCGATTCCCGGCTCAACTATCCCTGCTATGCTATCTTCCAACCATGATAGGTAAAATCGTACATGCCCTGCGTGGTATCTGTCTTGCTCGATGGTGTCCCTTTCTAAATAACCTCTATGTTCCACGTATGTTGAGCTTCATATTTGTACGGGATGTCTTCATCCTGAAAATCTGCCCTGTAATGACTCATTTTAGAAACTCGTGGTATGACTTGATTCCTGCCTTCATATCTCATAATCCTGATGGTTAAGGGTATATTCCCATTAACTCGATCAACACCAAGTGCAAAGCGTCCCTATATCTGATAATGAACTTACTAGTAGGGAACCATTCGAACATCCATTAAACCTGGTCCTCAGTCAAATTGTCGAAAAACTGCGCCTATTCTGTAGCATTTTCCGGTTGAGCAAACCTGTCTGGGATGAAGTTCATCCTCTTGGGGTGGTGAAAGGCTATGTGATCATTCCACAACCTTCGTGGAAACTCTTGTCGGTATCGACCTCTCTGGAGATGCTCCAATAACCAAACCTGTAGTAGCAGATTACAACCCTCAACGTGTTTGAATCCCTTCTGGCAGCGGTCCAAGGATCGGTAGATCAGCTATGATCATAGGGACAATGGTATATGTTTTCACCTCGATACCCTCCATTAAATTTTTGTCTACCATAGCCAGTCTAGTGTGAACCATGTCTCCTTTGCTTGGAAATACTATCATATCCAGGAAGCAAACAAGAACACAAAAACCCTGCGGTGAATTCCAAAGAAGTGACAGAGAATTCATCATGGAAGATACGATAGGATTTGCTATGTATGTATCGTTCATAGAGGTATTCAAAGGGTATGTAGGAATTCAGGCACTCCAAATCGTCGTTCTTTTTCAAACCCATCATTTTCAGAAACCCCCTAGCGGTACAGTTTTCCGGTACCAATAAACCCGGGTTGTCCCAAGGTAATCCAGTGAATCCCCTTATCTCCTCTATGAGAGGGGTTATTTCTATGTTGCCGAAAGGGAACACGGACCTTTCTCCATCCCAGAACATAGTGGCCGCTTCGATCAACATATTGTTTGGTTGGATATCCAGTAAAGAGGGTAATTTTCGGAGGACCCTTTTCACATGGTCTTTGTCACTTGGCGAAAGGTCCTCTCACCAATCCAGCAACAATGGTGGTATTCTTTGGACAATGCCGAACCTGGGGACTTCGTGCCTCATTTCTGCAAAACAAATAAGGTTAGACCCTTTCCCCCTCCAGATTCGACTACTTATACCTCAGTGATTAGCACATTGGCACTTATTTCTCCAAATTAATGCACAGATCGTGGTTGCGTCCGTTGGACAGGCTTTTCCTAAAGGGTTATTATGTGGACAACATATTAACCCTGGCTAGGTTTTGATCATGATGGATGATAAATCAGAGTAAGGCTTCTATAGAGGTCTAGACTGGTACCCTCAAGTGGACAACTTGAGGGGGAAAGGCACGGAACCGTCGACTGCACTGCTGATCGACTAGTTTTACCGCAAATAAGCCTTTCCGGATTCAAATGGGTGATATATAGGAAGAGCGCAAACACTCATCAAGCGTTGCTATGGTATTGATTACGCACGAATGGAATATGATGTTGAGCATGATTTATGCAACAGAAAATAGCACGTTGTCACATATTTGCACATTAAAAATAATAATAAATGCGGTATTTAATAATTGAAAGTCGTTAAAAAAAAAAAAGAAAAAAAAAGATAAGTCAGTTTCCATAATAAATAGCAATAAAGCAAGAAAGAAAAATCATAAATGCTTAAAAAAAATAGGCAAATAAATTCACGTGAAGTGGGAAATGGAAAGGGTGTGTAAGTATTATTGCTTAAAGACTAATTCAAAAAAAAAATCAAGTTCGTTATGGTAGGAGCCTAAGGGTTATCCCCAGCATAGTTGACATGCTATCGCGCCCCCCTTTTTCCTCGCGGAGTCCAGGGTTTCGACATTTTTGAGACAACTCCCTTCCTTTTGGAATGGGATATGGGATTTTGAAGAGTCGCCACCTAACGGATTAAGGTGCGTTAGGGCACCTAGAGTAATTAACTCATGAAACTTGTTTGTATCACCAGAGATCGGGTAAGGGCTCAAAATTACCTTGAGGGGAAGGTGTTAGGCATCCCTCACGGTCCACAACGATGGGTCCCGGCCGAACTTAATTAAGCGAATGACTCTTTAAAGGAAAATAAAGCAATTTAGACAACTATTATTTAAAACAGGAATTTAAGGGGTCCTAAGTTTTTTAGCCTATAGGATCATTTCTATGCAATACTTGGTAACTTTCCCCAGGTTGGGGTGCTACACATAGTATTAGTGCACAAGTCATCATCTCCTTTACTACCCAATTACTATCTTTCAGTTGTTACTTAAACGTTCTAGTAGCTTCTAACTCGTGCCTTATGCGTGCACTACCCGTCCCTTACCTTTGGTCCTGGAGGTGTTTAGGACCTCTATTTAAGGTGGTCCCAGACTCACCTATGTTGCTTAAAATGAGAAAACTAAGTGACAAACAAAAGTCAAGTAGGACTGTCACATAAAGAACAAATAGAGGCTCATGTTTACCTCAACAAGTAAACAAAAAAAATGCACGCTATTCAAACAAACAATCTTTAATGATTTAGGATCCTATAGGCAAGATGTCTAGATGAGCATAAACAGAATATATAACAGCCTTATTAAAGCGAGCAGCGATTCCTATCAGTTTGTCTACTGATTTTGTTAAAAAACTCTGAATCTGGGCAAACTTCTGGCAGTACTAAATCACAGTTCTTTTTAGCCCCAGAACTCCTATAAGTTTTCCTAAGTGATAACTAGAGCAGAATCCTATAGGCATGGTATCTACAACTGTTAATTATAGACCTATTCATAAACGAGTTACTGATTTTAACAGACGGGTCCTTTTATCCTTTAGACCCTATAGGTATGCTTTCTAATTTGCAGAATTAGTTAACTCCTATAGGCATGATTTCTAATTTATAGAATTAATTAATTCCTATAGGCATGATTTCTAATTTACGGAATTAATTAATTCCTATAGGCATGATTTCTAGGTGTTGAAACTGATTTAGTTTGACAATTGATTTCACCCTATAGGCATGATATCTGAATTGACTTTTATATCTCCTATAGGCATGACATCTATGTGAGCAGGAACTTTAAACAAATTTCCAGGCAAGTGTATTGAGTTACACAAATAAGATCCTATACACATGATCTCTAATGCACATTGAGATTTGAAAATATGCATAAAACAAGGGTTCTTGATGCAAAATTGATAAACGACCTATAAACAGGATTTCTAGGATGCAAAATATAAAACTTCATATTTCAAACGGTGAGACAAGATCCTATGGGCATGAGTTCTAATTGTATGCACATAAATAATCACCACAACAACCTATAGGCATGATTTCTACCTGAACCTGACCAAGATATATAACAATCCCTCCCCAGATTTTACTAATAACCCTATATCTGTTTTTACAAGGATTATTACATTATTACAGACCAATATGAATGAATTACATAAAGCTATCATTACACTATAGGGAGCCTTGGCAGGCCTAATATCAACCCGGAAGCCAGGCCTTCCAGCAAGCAAGTCTGATACCCATAGGTAGTCCATCTATAATACACAAATGGGCTTCTGGTTTGTCAAAGTTTCCAAGGGCCTCGGGCCCCCGGGCAATGATCACACCAGAACCTTTCTCAGAGAAATAGTTGTAAATGATTGGAAGACCAGCCCCAGTGTGTCATAGTTCGGAGGAGTCTCATGGACCCTAGGCAGTGCTCACACTGAGGGTGGTAGGACCCTAGATAACTAAGAGTAGAAGTTTGAAAATAGTATATAAGGGTAAGGGATAATTTTAGAAAAGCAGTTTGATTTTCAGAAGTGAATAGAAACAAGCTACAAGACTGCAAACAGAACAGAACCACATTTCAGCAGATTGGATCAGACATGGGTACAAGTAATTAAACAATCACAACAAGAGAAGGAACACTTAAATTATAGACAAAACCAAACAGGGTCACAATCAAACAAGGTTTCACATTGCTAAAGTTGACTTAGTTTATTAATCATTACTAGGTGGAATCATATAGACATGTGTTAAGCATAGAAATATACTGAAGTTACAATAAGCAGAACAAGATAACATGAACTAAGACATTACTAAAAAGAAACAGAACATGAACTACATGTCTGGCAGAAGCATGTTGGAATTTTGAAGCACTAACCATACATACATGTGGAACAAAAAGGTAACAAATACTAAAGCATAGTTAGAAAGTAAACTGGAAACATATAATAAACAGGACATATCGAGGTTCGAAGTAAGTTAATCATATAAGTCACAGGGAATAAGGACTGAAGCATAGTAGTTGAGAAAGAGATGACCAGGAAACAAATATCAAAACAGAAGCATGTTGATGTCTATAGTAAACTGGCTACATAGCATATAGAATAGGACATGGTAACAAAAATTGAGGCATACCAGTTAAGGAGATAGCAAACAGGAAGGTGAAGACAATTGGAATCCAAGAGTCTAGCCTTGGCTTTTAGCCGGCTAGACAGTGCAGTAAATTGAAATGATAGAAAGAACTCAAGTTGTGTGAGTGTAAATGTGTGAGTATAGGTTGGTAAGCATGAGCTTGTGTCTCAGCGTGTTTGTAGGCATAGATGTGTGTGTGTGTGTAGGTGTTTTTCTGTGTCTTGAAAATCACAATGGTGAAAGGTTTATATAGCATTCATCAGAGTAAACAAATAAGGTAGGAAAATCAAGAGTTCACAAATGAGGTATGCAAATCAATCAACCAGTTAATTAGGGCTAAACCCAATAAAATAATACGACAGAATTCGAGAAATATCACTTAGATTATGGAGAATCAATTAACAGTCAAGTTTGAGGTTAATAAGGTAAACAAATAAATCCAGAGATCATTTATAGGCCAATTAAAACAATCAAAACCCAGAAATCAGGCTAGTAATATAATTAAGGAAGGCAGTACCAATTATGAGTCACATATAAGGAAAGAATAAATAAAAATCTTTCAGAGAGATATCAGTTTGAAAAGAAGTACAATTTCAAACCCTAATTAAGCACGTAAATCAATTAATTAGTTAACTTAACAGAGCCAAAGCGAACGTGCAAGAACATCGAGATAAATAATCGAATAATGGAAACATTAAGCATATCGAAACACAGAGATTAAAGCAAAGCAATTAGTCGAACAGTAAAGGAGAAAGGCCGGAGTTGAGCACTTACACATTTTTTAAAACATTTGCAGAAACTCTATTGAGAATCAAAACCCTAGCTTTAGGGGAAAAGTGAAATCGGTTGATAATAGTGGTAAAAAATGAAAGAATCTTAAAGAAAAACTACTAAACAAACTCCAAACATTTCAGATCTAGAGAGATCTGAACCTATTTTGCCAGAAATAGTTAGGTTTGTACAAAATTTAAACAGAGGTAGAAAAATCGAGTTTTAGACTGGAGATTTGAAGCTATGAAAACACAAAAAATGGTAATACTCACAAATAATAGGTGAATATAGACGGATTCACCAAGAGACTGAGGGATTTGAACCTAGTATATTCGAATATTTTTGAGATTCCATCAAATAACACGGAAGTCGAACAACCAGTAGAGATAGGAGGCCGGATAGGGCCTAAGATCAAAGAGAAAACCCATGAATTGAAGGGGGTTCAGGTGACGGCATGCTAGGGTTAGGGAGAAGGGTGAGATAGAGGAGAGGATAAAGGAATCGGGGGGGCGGATTTTAAAAAATGAATAGGGTTTGGGGGGTTATGGGTTAATTAAAAAAGGTAATAATATCCTAGACCGTTGATCTCTGAGATCAACGACCAGGATGTGATCTTGGGGTTGGGCGGGTTTAAAGATTGGGTTACTGGGTCGGGTTATGGGTTAATTTTAATTGGGTTGGGGGTGGCATTTGGGCTAAGGTCCGAAATTAAAGAGACTATATGTTAAATACCCAATTAATTTGATAAAATAATTCATAAAAATAGTTAATAAATGATAAAAAAAATGTTATTTGTGTATAAAAATGATTTAAAATAATTACTTAATATTATAAAAATATAAAAGGTCATTTTCGTGTAAAATCAAGTAATTATGCACACATAGGTTATTATTGCAAAGTTATCGCAATTATAACCTACAAAGGTAAATATAATTATGCATAAAATAATTAAAGCTTAATATAGATATAAACGATAAAATTAAGCAATAAAACTATCATAAGACCATTTGTGATGTAATTCGTAATTATTTATATAAATCTACTGGGATAAATTAATTAAAAATCCTTTAAAATGCAGAAATTATGGAAAAAATATTAATTGATGCTCATGCTTTGTTTTGGAGATATATATGCATTTTGAAAATATTATAGGAAATAATTGGGTAAAAACAGGTGTCACCTGAAAGACTGTGACTTTTATGAAAAGTGTGTTTGTAAATTTTGTATAAACATGATCGTTCATGAACGAATGTATTAATACATTGGTCTATAATGAGGCGAACCAACTGATGAACGTGACCAAAATCCATTGCGAGTTGGATTTGTTTCATGAATGAAGGTGGTATATTTGCATATCATATAGATGTATGAATAAATAGCATACAAATGCTTGAAAATGGCGGAGTGATTGCGAAATGTGTTATATATATTAAAAGATTGTGGCCACAACTGATGCCAATCATTCTTGTTGTTGTTATACTATATTATTGCTATATTAAGTGTAGTCAATAATTTGATATGCAATAGAATGTCGAGACGTATTAGTTTACGACATAAAGAAGTTCGCATTGAACTGTCAGGAAAATAAAATGAGTTTTGGGATATTAAAATATATCAATGATGCATTAGACTATAATAACTATCCCGCGGGTATTGAAGGGTATAGTGATGCAAATTGAATCACCGTATAAACCTAAACTAAATTCACAAATTGATATATTTTCACAATTAATGGAGGAGCATTGTCTTGGAAATCGTCCAAACAAATATGCATTGCCACTCTACAACGAAGGCTGAGTTTATAGCCTTAGATAAGGCCGGTGAAGAAGCTGGATGGCTCCAAAATTTCTTGAAGAAATTCCATCTTAGTCCAAAATATTTGCACCTATATGCATACATTGCAATGGTCAACGGCAATAAGAAGGCCTGGGAGCATTATGTATAACTGAAAATCTTGTCATATACGACGAAGACATAAAACCGTTAGGAAACTACTCTCTAGGGGAATTATCATAATTGACTCTGTAAAGTCAAGCGATAATGTGTCGGGTCCACTTATAAAAGGCCTAACTAGAGAGGTAGTTGAAAGATCATCGAGGGGATGGGACTATGGCCGAGGACAAGTCACTGTAGCGGTAACTCTACCTAGAAGACTGGAGATCCCAAGATCTAGGTTCAAGGAGATAAAACAAAGTCATTTGTGACGGTTCAACATTATCAAATAAAAATTTTGTCCATTCTCGTGATGAGATAATGTTCAGTACCAAGGATAAAGCAATAAGGTTTTTTAATGATTTCTAAGTTTGATACAGGATATATCAAATAGTGTATCTATGAGATTACACATTTAGGAATCACCTATGTAAGTGTGAAGTGTAAGTCGCTTCAAGGAGAATTTAGTAAGGTCAGTTCTCTATGCAACTGTAAATCAGGCAGTATTCATGGCTTAAACAAACACAACAATGAGAACCAAAGACGTTTAAGGGTTGATTGTGTGACTTATGGTTGTCTAGGTATACACTAAAGCTCGACGGTTCAAAGATATCAAATCTACCATTGACCGAGTATATCCGACATAAGTTCACTACGGAAAATAAAAAAAGGAAACCTACTTATCCAGATGCGATTAATACTTGCATGCGAATCACACAACTTTTTATGCTTGTGTTCATCATAGAGTCATCCCCCATTCATGTGGGGGATTGTTGCGTTTTTATTAAGGGGTGTGAATGGGAAATGGAAGAGTCACCTCTTGGATTACACCTCTTCATCTCACCTTTTCATTGTCTATAAATTTAGAGGCTTGGCCTCATTTTTCATACATGAAAAATCTGAAAACTTCTCCCCTATTTTTTACATTGTTGCATTATTTTCCAAATAAATATAAGTGTCAAGTGTGATTTGCTCCATTTGTTGAGTTCGTTGAAGTTCTATGATTTGTAGTGCCGCTATCACATAATAGTTATCCCGTTCTATCATGGGAGGAATTAATCCATAACCTTGGGCAACAGTGAGAGGATTAAATTCCTTAAGGACGCATTGTGAATTCAGTGGACTCGAAATTATTTTACGATTTGTTTATTGAACTAAAGTTTGTTTGCTTATCTGATTTTCTGATTTTGAACACAGTAATACCAACATTATCTACAAGGAAAGGCGTCAAGAGTTATGAAAATATGAGATGTTGAAGAATATATAATGGGTGCTCAAATAGAAAGAAAATATACAAGGATCGATATTACATAGTTCAAGGATATCAAAGAAATATCTTTGTTCAAGGAAATTTTTTTATTATCTGAGGGAAATAATTTGATCAAGAAGATTCTTACACAAGGCTATTAAAGGAAGTACCAAGAATATAAAGGCTTGTAATATGCCTTATAGAACTCACGTGCATATATATTTACATATAAAGGCTTGCTGGCTTACAGGGAAAGAATATTTTATCCAAAAGGCATTAAATAATATGGCCTTGATATTTGGAATTGTAAAAGTAAAGATCTCAAATCTATGTGAGATCAAACAACAGTAACATACCCAGTAAAATCCCACTAGTGGTGTCTGAGGAGAGTAGAGTGTGCACAGACCTTACCCCTTGCAGTATGTAAAGATCTCTTTAATGGTTATTCATTTGTACTCAAAAGAAAGAGTAGTTACTCCTTCAACATCAGACTTAATCGAGACAAAGATCGAGATCATATTCAAAAGAGCAAGAAGCAATAAATGAAAGTTGGAGCAGCAACAAAGGAAATCCTTTTCCAAAATAGAAGACCATTGCAACGGCTAGAATATTCAACGACCAAGTATAAAAGAGAAAGCTCTTGCAACAACAAATTGAGAGGCAGCGTGTCCTGAGAGATTGTGTCATTGATCGTTTCTTTGGTCAGCGAGTGAAAACTAAAGGATCGTTATTGGTGAGCAAGTGAGAACCAACCCTTGTTCGTTGTTGGTGAGCGAGTGAAAACCAACCCTGTAAACGTTGGTGTCACACCTTCTTTTTCCCCCGATAGGGTGGTATGGGGAGTTTTTCCAATTTAAGTGACACTATTCGATTTGAGATTATTTATTTTTATTCTGAGTCGCCACTAGGGATAATTTATGGTGTCCCAAGTCACCAATTTATTTTAAATCCCAAATCGAGGAAGTTTTGACGTTGTATTAAAGTCTGTGAAACCAGAAGATCGGGTAAGGAATTCTGTTAACTCGGGAGAAGGTGTTAGGCACTCCCGAGTTCCGTGGTTCTAGCACGGTCTCTTAATGATTCATACTTGGATTAATCAAATTATTTAATTAATCATTTTTAGGACCTATATATATATTTACCTTTTACCGCTTTTAATAATTCACTTGTATTCAAAGAGTTATTTTTGGAGACGGGTCACGTATGCGTAAAACCTGTCACAAATTGAGATGAGTCAAAAACCATGTCACGCAGACGTGTACACAATTAATAACACTTTATAGTTATTAAGATTGCTTGGCAAAAGTTAAGCGAACGCATACTTCGATTTTCATTTTGGAAATTACAATTATGTCACGCGAACGTATACATAATCAGGATAATAGATTAAAATGCGCCTAAAGCATTCTATTGTTTTGTGGAATATTAATCGTTGATAGATTCGACGTATTACTAAAATTAAACTCAAATCACTCTCACGTCCTATTATTGTAACAAAGCTATAATTTTCACGGCAACATCTCTACCACAATATAATTTTAATAAGTTAATCTAATCTCCTATATTAACATACTATGTTCCCCAAACACGTATTCTTCTGTTACTACTAATTATCTTTACATTTCAACTAACAAACAAGGGAAAGAAATCAAATCATAAACATTTAAAACATTTTCTAAAAAAACAAATATGCGGAGTAAGATACAAGTTTTTAGACAACTAGATTTACATTGGCCAACGAAAAAAAAGGTCTATATAGATACGACTCATCAGTATTTAACACTTAAGAATATACCAGAACAACTAACCATAAAATTAGCAAATTGTCCTCAATCTAACAACAATTATTTAGTAAGTCAAATAAAAAAAATACATTTCATGAATATTTGACATCTTTAAATCCTAAGACTTCCCTTAAGGAACAACATATGCAACAAGTTAGCAACAGAAAACATTTGTTTGAAATGAGTATGAAATGTGCCTATGATCATATCAAAAGAATCACAGCATATGAAATGAGCGTTCATCAAGACACCTTCAAATCCTAAGAGAGATTAACAAGGTTGTTGACACCTTCATTTTAAATACATAGCAATCCTATAAATAAACGGAACTTGGAGCTACTAAAAAATACCTAATCGGCAATGACTTCGAGCGCAGAATGTCGACGGGATTAATGGAGGATTATGGGCTGTCTTAATGGCATTTTTGAGGTGTTTATGGTGCTGCTTTAAGCGGGTGGTTTGGTGGTTGAAAATGACGTAACCTCGTAGTGATGTTACAGTCGTCGGATTTTGGCATTCGACGGAGGCAGTGCAGGCCTATTCCCGTCCAGTTCTGGTCCGATTCGACCTTCAGAAATAGTGGAGGCAGCTAGGTCGGTATTGTTTTTTTTGGAATCGGGTGTGGCCGAGTTTTGTTGATGGACGGTTGGCTTCCAATTTTTGGTGTGTTGCTGTTTTCGGCCATTTGGTGGATGAAAAAGAAGAAGAAGAAGAAGAAGAAGAAGAAGAAGAAGAAGAAGAAGAAGAAGAAGAAGAAGAAGAAGAAGAAGAAGAAGAAGAAGAAGAAGAAGAAGAAGAAGAAGAAGAAGAAGAAGAAGAAGAAGAAGATACCGCTAAACCCATTTTCTAAGGTCTTTATATTATTTATAGATGTGTGAGTTAATATTGAGAGGAGTGGGGGAAGTGGAGAAGGGATGTGAAGGAGTGGGAGTGAGGCATGAGTGAAGTGGGGAAGTGGGGAAGTTGGGTGTTATTATTATTATTATTATTATTATTATTATTATTATTATTATT
>ML303373.1:0-43320 GCA_005239505.1 Nicotiana paniculata | reverse complement strand
GGGCAAATGGCTATTTTTGAAAGTGCCAAACGGCTAAATTGGCAGGCCAACGGCTATTTTTTAGATTTCAAACCATTGGCCAATTTTAAAAAAAAAATTCAAAAATAGCCGTTAGGCCGGTTGAACTGGACCACCAATGGAAGCCGGTCCCAGGCTAAACGGTCCCGGGATCACGGTCTTACCATTAAGGACCAGCCCACTGTGGGCTCTTAGGACCTCTTGGGCCCAGACCATACCGGCCGGCCCGTTTATCCCAAAACCCATATGGGCTGGCAGGCCTGGGCCAGTCACGGGCTGGGCCCGGACCACAATACAGCCTTATGCTGGAGGTACTGATCACCGCCACCATCATGCCAATTAAACCAGGGCTAACAGACCTGACTTCTTCTAACTTATCCTTAACATGACTTAGAAATAATGACAACTCCAGTCAACACATAACAACTCAATTCGCACTCATCCTGAGTAACCCCATTCAACGAGACCACATTTTCTCCAAACCCATGAACTGTTTCATGCCCTCATTACACGCACATTTGCATCCTCAACTGGTATACCAATTATAATAATTCCTCTACGAATTCGAAGTCATTTTGATACTTCCAAATGCAACTCTGCAAGTCGAAAATATCATAGAACATTTTGTGCCTCTTATCATAAGCCGCTATAAAGCTCGGTTCTTAACCATACCGCGGGTTTGAAATCCTTAGGAACCGCATTTTAACTTTTATATTCACTAGGACTGTTTTTGAGAGTCACCCGCTCTGGCTTGGTCCCGAATATAATCAACTCCAAGGCTCCGTTGGCACATGAACACCCATCTTAATAAATCACCCGACTGAATAACTTCCCTTGTAAATCACCTCTGTACGAAGCATAAATCCTGAATCTTCCCCATGCCCAAACATAAGTCAATAAAGCCAACTATAACACACCTTTATCAATTCCTTTGCTCAACTTACCATTTATGCTCTTTTCCGTTAGTTGTAATAACTCACCAATACGCCAATAACCCGAAACCGCACAAGTAGACAACCAAACAGTCCAATCATAGACGGTGGGGCTCTCCCACTTAGCTTGAAGCTACAATTTCATAACCCTGAGACCCACCTGTCACAACCCAAATTCCCACCACGGGATCGTGATGGCGCCTAACACAATACTTGCTAGGCAAGCCGATGTTAGAATTCGATTAGCTATTTTTCCTTTGGTTACTTATTTAAACACAATAAAACAAATTTAGAATATATTAAATCTAATGATTTACGATGAATAACATTCCAAAAATAAAATAATATACAAATAAATAAACCGAACCACGAACTAAATATATAACTATGAAACTACCCAGGGTCTGGTATCACAATTCACAAACTACTAACGAATACTACAAATAAATGGGCTGAAAGAAATAATATATCTGTTTCGAATGAAATAAAACAGTATCTAAGTGAATAGGAGAAGACTTTAGGAGTCCGCGGATTCTAGCAGATCTACCTCGTGTCTCCGAACAATAATGCGCAGCTACTGATATCTCCTAACTCTGGTCAGTACCCGGATCTGCACAAAAGAGTGCAGAGTGCAGTATCAGTACAACCGATCCTATGTGCTGAGTAAGTGTCGAGCCTAACCTCGGCGAAGTAGTGACGAGGCTAGGAAAAGACACTACCTAAAACCTGGACATTGAATCATGCTCACAGAAAATAATAGCAATTAAATTATGTAAACAGTAATTAATGGGAAGGGAGCATGCGATAGGGAATTTTCAACATAAGGAATAAGGAAAACAATAAGGCAAACACAGATAGTGATCAGCAATAATTTTTGCAATCAAAGATAGAAATTAAACTTGCACGGCATCACCCTTCGTGCTTTTACTCTCAGCCTTACCACATAATAAATAGAATACACGGCATCACCCTTCGTTCTTTTACTCTCATCCTCACCAGATTATAAATTAGAATTTGCATGGAATCACCCTTCGTGCTTTATTCTCTTCATCACCTTATAAATAAATCATGCACGGCATCACCCTTCCTCACAATATAATTAAGTCATGCATGGCATCACCCTTCGTGCTTTACACTCTCCCTCACAATCTCATCAAATCATTAACAACACAAAAAAAGGGATTTCACGAGAAATAATATTTCATCATAATTTCTATCACCATTTAATATTTCAATCTCAACTCAATGTTCTCAACATTTCACTAACAACAATAATCACAGATGATGGGCTTTAGGACAACCAGAACAACAAAAAATATCATTTACTTGCATTGTATGACCTGACCACAATGTATAGGTACTTGTCACCTCACATATACATTGGATTTAACAAACAAACAGGTAACAAGTAGTCATACAATGCATATTCCCTCAAGCTAAGGTTAGACACAACACTTACTTCGCAGACAATTCACTGCTCAATTACTGCTTTTCCTTTCAAATTCACCTCCAATACACTTTAATCTAATCATAATTAGTTTAACATCATTAATTAATGCTAAAGGAATCAACTTTACTGAAAAATTATGGTTTTCTTAAGTTTTCTAAAAAAAGTTAAAACCCGACCTCGGGCCTGCTTGATCCAAACTCGGGATTCGGACAAAATTATGTTTACCCATTCGCCCCCGAACCTGAATATGCAATTAGTTTTGAAATCTGACCCCAATTCGAGGTAAAAATTCAATTTTTACAAAATTCCCTAATTCTACCCAAGCCCTCAATTTTTACCATGAAAATTCTTGATTTTGAATTGAAAAGTGATGAAAAGCTATGAGTAATTGAAAGAGAAGAGTTAAGGATTTATTACCAACACCTTGGGGATGGATTTGTGTGAAGAAAATCGCCTCTAGGTCTTTGTAGTTCGAAAACTGGTGAAAAATAGGTTCTGCCCATTTTAAAATCTGGTTTTATATTAATTGGGCAGGCCTTCATCGCGTTCGCGATGGGCCTGCCTCGTTCGCGATGGGTCAAGCCCAATGGCCTTCGAATTCGCGTTGGAAGGGCCGCATTCGCGGAGCTTTAACTCCAGAGGCCTCGCATTCGCGACCAGGTGGTCGCGTTCGGGTAGAAGAAATGCAATCTACCCTCCCCAAGTCTCGTTTACCCTGTGCGTTCGCGTGGCCTGGACGTGTTCGCGAAACTTTAGCCCACCGGTGCTCCGCGTTCGCATCCTGAGCTCCGCATTTGCATAAAAAAAAATGGCCCCAGTACACTTTACCATACGCGTTCGCGAGGGAAGAAACACGAACGCGAAGAGCAATTTACCTACGCACCAGAAACAACAAAACAACAGTTCTTCCTAAGCGTAAAACATCTCGTAGCCTATCCGAAATTCACCCAAGCCCTCGGGGCCCTAAACCAAACATGCACGCAAGTCAATAAACATCCTACAGACTTTCTCGCACGATCAAATCATGAAAATAACATCTAAGAATATGAATTTAACCTCAAAACTCATCATTTTTCTCAAGAACACTTACCTTCCACTATTTCTCAACCAGACGTGCGAATCACGTCAAATAAACTCCGATTCTCACCAAATTTCACAAATAGCGTTCAAATACTATACCAAATCTGTACCAAGCTCCGGAACCAAAATACGGGCCCGATACCAATGATTTCAAATGTTAATTCTTTTCTGAATCTCATTATTAATTCAGCAAAACAATTTCTTTCAAAAATTGATTTCTAAGGCTTGGGACCTCGGAATTCAATTCCGGGCATACGCCTAAGTCCCATATTTTACTGTTGACTTCCCGGGATCATCGGAACATAGATCCGGGTCCATTTACTCAAAATGTTGACTCAAGTAAACTAAAACCAAACTTTAAATTCTAAAAATTAGTATTTATTATATTTTCACATAAAAGCTCTCCGGTTTAATGCCCGGACTGCGCATGCAAATCGAGGTAATAATAATTAAATCTTTTTATGGCTAATCAGCCTAGAACAGAGTCTAAATTTATAAAATGACCCCTTGGGTTATCACAATCTCCACCTCTAAAACAAATGTTCGTCCTCGAACGGACATAGAAGAATACTTGAATTGGCAAACAAGTGTGGATATTTACTCCGCATGTCCGACTCGGACTCCCAAGTAGCTGCCTCAACGGGCTGACCTTTCCACTGCACTCGAACTGAAGGATAGCTTTTAGACTTTAATTGACGAACCTGCCGGTCTAAAAGGGTTACCGTCTCCTCCTTATAAATAAAGTCTTTGTCCAATTAGACAGAGCTGAAATCAAACACGTGGTACGGGTCACCATGATATTTTCGGAGCATAGATACATGAAATACCGGATGAATGGAGGATAACCCTGAAGGCAATGCAAGTCTATAAGCTACCTCCCCCCACTCTATCAAGAATCTCAAATGGCCCGATATACCTAGGTTCAACTTGACCTTCTTCCCAAATCTCATGACACCCTTCATGGGTGATACACGAAGCAATACTCTCTCTCCAACCATGAATGCCACATCACGAACCTTACAGTCGGCATAACTCTTTTGCCTGAACTGAGCTGCACGAAGCCGATCCTGTATGATCTTGACCTTATCTAAGGCCTCTTGAATTAACTTTGTACCCAGTAATCGAGCCTCTCCCAGCTCAAACCACCCAAGTGGCGATGTACACTGTCTACCATATAATGCCTCATAGGGAGCCATCTGAATGCTCGACTGATAACTATTATTGTAGGAAAACTCCGCTAACGGAAAGAACTGATCCCAAGAACCTCCAAAGTCAATAACACAAGCACGAAGCATATCCTCTAAAATCTGAATAGTACGCTCAGACTGCCCGTCCATCTGAGGATAAAATGCGGTGCTCTGCTCAACTCGGGTACTCAACTCACGCTGAACTGCCCTCCAAAAGTGCGAGGTTAACTGCGTACCTTAATCAGAAATGATAGACACGGACATACCGTGAAGGAGAACAATCTCTCAAATATATATCTCTGCCAACCGCTCCGAAGTGTAAGTACTTGCCACTGAATGAAATGTGCTGATTTAGTCAACCTATCCACAATAACCCAAACGGCGTCAAACTTCCTCTTAGTCTGTGGGAGTCCAACAACGAAGTCCATAGTGATGCGCTCCCATTTCCACTTTGGAATCTCTATCTGCTGAAGTAAACCACCGGGTCTCTGATGCTCATATTTCACATGCTGGCAATTCAAACAACGAGCCACATAAGCAACAATATCCTTTTTCATCCTTCTCCACTAATAGTGCTGCCGTAGGTCCCGATACATCTTGGCAGCACCTGGGTGAATAGAATACTTAGAACTGTGAGCCTCCTCAAGGATCAACTCATGAAGGCCGTCAATGTTAGGCACACATATACGACCATGCATCCTCAAAACACTGTCATCTTCAACTGTAACTTTGTTGGCACCACCGTGCCGAACTGTGTCCCTAAGGACCATCAAATGCGGGTCATCATCTTGCCGATCTATGATACGCTCGAATAAGGAAGATCGAGCAACTGTACAAGCTAGAACATGGCTGGGCGAAATATGCAACCTCGCGAACTGATTAGCCAACATCTGAATGTCTGAAGCTAACAGTCTCTCACTAACTGGAATACATGCAAGGCTGCCCATACTTACTGCTTTTCTACTCAATGCATCGGCCACCACATTGGCCTTTCTCGGATGATACAATAGTGATGTCATAATCTTTCAATAACTCTAACCGTCTCCTATGTCTCAAATTAAGATCTTTTTGCTTGAACAAATACTAGATGCTATGATGATCCGTGTAAACCTCACATAGCACGCCATAAAGATAGTGCCTCCATACTTTCAATGCATGAACAATTGGCTGCCAACTTTAAGTTTTGGACAAGATAATTCTTCTCATGAATCTTTAACTGCCGAGATGCATATGCTATCACTCTGCTACCCTACATCAATACTGCTCCAAGACCAACACAGGAAGCATCACAATATACCGTGAAAGGTCATGAACCTGATGGTAACACCATTACCGGTGCTGAAGTCAAGGACGTCTTGAGCTTCTGAAAGCTCGCCTCACACTCACCCGACCATTTAAATGGGGAACCCTTCTGAGTCAATCTCATCATCGGGGCTGCTATAGATGAGAACCCCTCCACAAAACGACGGTAGTATCCTGCCAAACCCAAGATGCTCCTCATTTCTGTGGCTGAAGTGGGTCTATCCAGTTCTGATTGCCTCTATTTTCTTAGAATCTACTTGAATACCCTTTGCTGATACGACGTGACCCAAGAAAGCTACTGAGTCTAACCAGAACTCACACTTTGAAATTTTGCATACAACTCATTATCCCTCAAATTCTGGAGTGCTATATAAAGGTGCTGCTCATGCTCCTCCCGACTGCGGGAGTATATAAGAATATCATCAATGAACACGATTACAAAGAAATCTAGATAGGGCTTGAAAACTCGATTCATCAAATCCATAAAGGCTACTGGGGCATTAGTCAAGCCAAAAGACATCACAAAAAATTCATAGTGCACATACCTTGTCCAAAAATCTGTTTTAGGAACATCGGACGCCCTAATCTTCAACTGACGGTAGCTCGATCTCAGATCGATTTTCGAAAACACCCTGGCACCCTGAAGCTGATCAAGTAAATCATCAATTCTCAGCAATGGATACTTATTTTTGATAGTAACTTTATTCAAATGCCGGTAATATATACACATTGTCATCGATCCATCCTTCTTCTTTACAAACAAAAGCGGTGCACCCCAGGGTGAGACACTAGGCCTGATGAAACCTTTATCAAGCTGATCTTGCAACTGTTCTTTCAATTCTTTCAATTCTTTCAATTCTGGTGGGGCCATCCGGTATGGAGGTATAGAAATGGGCTGAGTGCTCGGAGCAACATCAATACAAAAATCAATATCCCTTTCGGGTGGCATTCCCGACATGTCTGCAGGAAACACTTTGGGAAATTCCCGAACAACGGGCACTGACTCTATTGAATAAATCTTGGCATCAGAATCACGAATATGAGCCACATAATCCAAACATCCCTTCTCAACCATGCGACGAGCCTTGGCATAAGAAATCACTCTGCTGGGAGAATGACCAGGAGTCCCTTTCCATTCTAACCGAGGCAATCCCGGCAAAGCTAAAGGAACTGCTTGGCGTGACAGTCCAAGATGGCATAATAAGGTGACAACCAATCCACGCCCAATATGGCATCAAAATCGACCATGTCAAGAAGCAACATGTCTTTACTAGTTTCAAGTCCCTCAACAATGACTACGCACGAATGATATACATGATCTACAACGATAGCCTCCCCACCGGCGTAGACACATAAACAGGGACACTCAAAGAATTGCGTGGCATAAGCAAATACGAGTCAAAATAGGATGAAACATACGAATAAGTAGACCCCGGATCAAACAAAACTAAGGCATTTCTATTTCAAACTAAAATGATACCTGTAATGACAACATCGGAGGACTCCGCCTCGAGTTTAGATGGAAATGCATATAATCGGGGCTGGGCTCCACCACCCTGAACCATGTCTCTAGGAGGACCCCTGATGGGCGGACCTCCACATCTAGCGGGCTGGCTTCTACCCCTAGCGGCCTGAGCTCCACCTCTAACAATATGTCCTCTACCTATGGCTACCTGACCCCTATCCCTGGCTGGGTGGGTAGGAAGTGCTGGAACTATAGCAGGGGAATTCTGATACTGAGATTATCCGACGTCGAGGACAATATCTGGCAATGTGCCTCGGGTCACCGCAAGTGTAACAAGACCTCGGCTCCTGAGACTGCTGGTCGACAAACTGACCCTGTCGACCAGTATAACCACCCCGAACACTCTGGAGAGGAGGTGCACTGATATGAGCGGATGGTGCACTGTAGACTGGCTGAGTAGAAGGAGGCACATAAGAACCGCGACCACCTGAGGTACCATGTGAAGCCTGAAGTGCTGAATGGAATGGCCTCTACTGAAACTAACCCCGCCTCCAGATGAGGCACCACTTAAACCACCGGAATGGCGAGGCCTTTTTTCTGATCCCTGGCCTCCCATCCCAAGAACCGACTCAACCCTCCTGGACACATTAGCTGCATCCCGAAAAGAAATCTCAGTCCCTGTCTCTTTGGCCATTTGCAACCTAATGGACTGAGCAAGGCCCTCAATAAATTGTCAGACCATCTCTCTTTCTCTGTGGGAAACAAGAGAATAGAATGTCTAGCCAAGTCCACGAAACGAGTCTCATACTGGGTCACAGTCATGCTGCCCTGCTGAAGTCGCTCAAACTGGCGACGCTTCTCCTCTCGAGTAGTGACAGGCAGAAACTTCTCCAAAAAGAGATGAGAAAACTGATCCCAAGTCAAGGCAGGCGACCCAACTGGTCGAGTCAACAAATAATCCTTCCACCATTTCTTGGCTGAATAAGTCATCTAGAAAACAGCAAAATCGACCCCATTGGTCTCCAAAATACCCATATTACGCAATAGCTCATGACAACTATCCAGATATTCCCGAGGATCCTCTAAAGTAGCACCATTGAAATGAACAAGGAGTAACTTAATGAACCTGTCCAATCTCCACAAAGCATCGGTGGACATAGCTGCCCCCTCAACAAGCTGCGCTGGAGCAACTGGATGAATTACCCAACTGGATTGGCTACGGGGGATCTAAAGCTAGGAGTAGTGTAACCGGAGTGTGGGTAGCAAGAGTCTGGACCCCTCCTCCAGCCTGAGATACGGCTGCTGCAACGGGAATGTGCCAGTCTGGGCCACACTCTCCATAATACCAACTAAACGGACCAAAGCGTCCTAAAGTACCGGGGTGGCAATAAAGCCCTCTGGGACCTGAGCTGGTCCCGCTGGAACTTTCTGAGGTGGAACCCCCTCATTAATCTTGATCTGGGGTCCCACAGCTGGGGCTGCTTTCTGAGCAATGGACTGACTCATGCCCCTGCCTCGGCCCCTGGCGCGGCCTCGGCCTCTGTCCCTAGTAGGAGCTGCTGCTGCTGGAGGACCGGAGTGTTGGTCAGCGGAAGAGGAAGCACGTGTTCTCGCCATCTGCGAGAGAGTAGAAGAGTTCAATCAGTACTTGAGATACCAAGAATCGCACGACAAAGTAGAAATGAAATGGAGTTGTTTCCTAACTCGATAGCCTCTAAGAGATAAGTACAGATGTCTCCGTACCGATCCGTCAGACTCTATTAAGCTTGTTCGTGAATTGTGAGACCTATGCAACCTAGTGCTCTGATATCAACTTGTCACGAACCAAATTTCCAAACCGCGGGATCGTGATGGCGCCTAACACAATACTTGCTAGGCAAGCCGATGTTAGAATTTGATTAGCTATTTTTCCTTTGGTTACTTATTTAAACACAATAAAACAAATTTATAATAGATTAAATCTAATGATTTACGACGAATAACATTCCAAAAATAAAATGATAAACAAATAAATAAACCGAACCACGAACTAAATATATAACTATGAAACTACCCCAGGGTCTGGTGTCACAATTCAAAAACTACTAACGAATACTACAAATAAATGGGCTGAAAGAAATAATGTATTTGTTTCAAATGAAATAAAACAGTATCTAAGTGAATAGGAGAAGACTCCAGGAGTCTACGAACGCAAGCAGATCTACCTCGTGTCTCCGAACAAAAATGTGCAGCTACTGATATCTCCTAACTCTGGTCAGTACCTGGATCTGCACAAAAGAGTGCAGAGTGCAGTATCAGTACAATCGACCCCATGTACTGAGTAAGTGCCGAGCCTAACCTCGGAAAGTAGTGACGAGGCTAGGACAAGACACCACATAAAACATGGACATCGAATCATGCTCATAGGAAATATTAGCAATTAAAGAATGTAAACAGTAATTAGTGGGAAGGGAGCATGCGATAGGGAATTTTCAACATAAGGAATGAGGAAAATAATAAGGCAAACACAAATAGTGATCAACAATAATTTTTGCAATCAAAGATATAAAGTAAACTTGCACGGCATCACCCTTCGTGCTTTTACTCTCAGCCTCACCAGATAATAAATAGAATACACGGCATCACCCTTTGTGCTTTTTTTACTCTCATCCTCACCAGATTATAAATTAGAATTTGCACGACATCACCCTTCGTGCTTTATTCTCTTCCTCACCTTATAAATAAATCATGCACGACATCACCCTTCGTGCTTTTAACTCTTCCTCACAATATAATTAAGTCATGCACGACATCACCCTTCGTGATTTACACTCTCCCTCACAATCTCATCAAATCATGAACAACACAAAAAACGGGGATCTAACGAGAAACAGTATTTCATCATAATTTCTATCACCATTTAATATTTCAATCTCAACTCAATGTTCTCAAAGGAATTTTATAGGAAATCAATATTTCATCATGGTTACTATCATCATTTATCATTTCAAACTCAACTCAATGTTCTCAACATTTCACTAACAACAATAATCACAGATGATGGGCTTTAGGACAACCAGAATAACAAGAAATAGCATTTACTCGAACGGTATGACCTGACCACAACGTATAGGTACTCGTCACCTCACCTATACATTGGATTTAACAAACAAACAGGTAACAAGTAGTCATACAATGCATATTCCCTCAAGTTAAGGTTAGACACAACACTTACCTCAATTCCGCATGCCACTCACTGCTCAATTACCGCTTTTCCTTTCAAATTCACCCTCAACACACTTGAATCCAATAATAATTAGTTTAACATCATTAATTAATTTTAAAGGAACCAACTTTACTGAAAAATTATGGTTTTCCTAAGTTTTCTAAAAAACGGTTAAAACCCGACCCTGGCCCCGCTTGTTCCAAACTCGGGATTCGGACCAAATTATGTTTACTCATTCGCCCCCGAACCCGAATATGCAATTAGTTTTGAAATCTGACCCTAATTCGAGGTCAAAATTTGATTTTTACAAAATTCCCTATTTCTACCCAAACCCTCAATTTTTACCATGAAATTTCTTGATTTTGAATTGAAAAGTGATGAAAACAATGAGTAATTGAAAGAGAAGAGTTAAGTATTGATTACCAACACCTTGGGGATGGATTTGTGTGAAGAAGATCGCCTCTAGGTTTTTGTAGTTCGAAAATTGGTGAAAAAAAGGTTCTGCCCATTTTAAAATCTGGTTTAATATGACTGGGCAGGCCTTCATCGCGTTCGCAATGGGCCTGCCTCGTTCGCGGTGGGTCAGACCCAATGGCCTTCGCGTTCGTGTTGGATGGGCCACATTCGTGGAGCTTTAACTCCAGAGGCCATCGCGTTCGACCAGGTGGTCGCGTTCGTGTAGAAGAAATGCAATCTACCCTCCCCAAGTCTCGTTTACTCTGTGCGTTCGTGTGGCCTGGACGCGTTCGCGAAGCTTTAGCCCACAAGTGCTCCGCGTTCACATAGAACAAAAATGGCCCCAGTGCACTTTACCGTACGTATTCGCAAGGGAAGCAACGCGAACGCGAAGAGCAATTTACCTGCGCACCAAAAACAACAAAACAACAGTTCTTCCTAAGCATAAAATATCTCGTAGCCTATCCGAAACTCACCTGAGCCCTCGGGGCCCTAAACCAAACATGCACGCAAGTCTAAAAACATCTTACGGACTTGCTCGTGCGATCAAATCATGAAAATAACATCTAAGAATATGAATTTAACCTCAAAACTCATCATTTTTCTCAAGAACACTTAACCTCCACTATTTCTCAACTAGACGTCCGAATCACGTCAAATAAACTCCGATTCTGACCAAATTTCACAGATAGCGTTCAAATACTATAACAAATATATACCGGGATCTGGAACCAAAATACGGGCCCGATACCAATGATTTCAAACGTTAATTCTTTTCTTTATCTCATTAATAATTTAGCAAAATAATTTCTTTCAAAAATTGATTTCTAAGGGTTGGGACCTCAGAATTCAATTCCGGGCATACGCCCAAATCCCATATTTTACTGCGCACCTACTGGGATCGTCGGAACAGAAATCCGGGTCCGTTTATTCAAAATGTTGACTCATGTCAACTAAAACCAAATTTTAAATTCTAAAAATTAGTATTTCTTATATTTTCACATAAAAGCTTTCTGATTTCACGCCCGGACTGCACATGCAAATCGAGGTAATTAAAATTAAATCTTTTTATGGCTAATCAGCCTAGAACGAAGTCTAAATTAATAAAATGACCCCTTTGGTTATCCTACCACAGAAATCATATGTTACGTTGCAACTCTCCCACTTTGGTTCGACCCTCTCCTTTAAGCAATTCCTTGACTTCCACTTTTCACACTTGACCTTCTAGCAATTCAACCACCGCAAAATGCTTCCCACATGTCCTTCCTTGTCATTCGTCACCCAATTGTTGACCCAAATCCGAATCCATCTCTGTAACACCCGAACAAATGAGCCGCTACCAACTCTAAACCTCTTAGAAGATCATCTTTCTTGATCCATCAATACTAGAAGTACCAATTCAATTCTGAAATCGCTACACTACGCTATCTCTGACGATCGCATCTCAACATTTCACAATACCTTGCCCCGAAGGCAAATTGAAGAAGGCCATAGCATCGATGAACCTTAACGCGTTCAACAAGGATGATGACACCACATCACAATTGAGAACTCTACCATGCTCGAAAATACCAAGCCTCATTACTCCATCAACCCAAATCTGAACATTCCTAGTCCGACTGCCTTTCCTCCGCCAAAAATAGAATACTGAATCTCTGAATCATGCACTGTGTAAAACCTCCTTTCAGGTCATTCAGTGCCTCCACGCCTAAACAAGCATCCTACCATTACACAAACACTGTGAGATAGAAACACACGAATTGTCATAACAATCAATGCCAAATCTCAAAACCTTAGGTAATACTGATGCTGAGCTTAAACGACAGGACAGCCTTCCGAAAGACGAAAATTATAGCCCAATCAAATACGCATGTAGAAACATCTTGCACCATATCTGTAGTACCATGACAATTCCTCGATTCTCAATCCATAACAAGTGCTTCACGTCGTATAATATTGAATAGGAAAGAAATAAAGGTACAAGCCTCAAAAGGATCAATTCGCACGATGAGGAATCAAGAAGGGAAGTGCTCCTAACAGCCTCGTAGCCTCTCGAAGATAAGTACAGACGTCTCCATACTGATCTGCAAGACTCTACTAGACTTGCTCATGACTCGTGCGACCTAAGGGAACCTAGTGCTCTGATACCATGTTGTCACGACCCAAAATCCACTAAGGGTAGCGATGGCGCTGGACATCACTGTCAGGCAAGCCAACACCAAGAAGCTAATTAAATTTTTATTTTAGTATGTTTGAAATCATTTCTTTTCTTTGCGTTTAGCAATAAATAATAAACTTCACCGAGTAAATAATAATGTCTTTAACCAATTTTCATTACTAACTAATCTCATGTACATCCCAGAATCCGGTGTCACAAGTGCATGAGCAATTTCTAGGAAGTAAAAACTAATACAATAACCGTTCGGAATTCAATTAGACAATAGAGAAAATACAACACAATACAATACTCTGAAGGAGACTCTGCTGGCTGCGGGTCATCTCGAGAGATGCAGCTCACCTAAGTCCCCGTATCAACCATGTCGTTGCGCCAAACTAGGCCACTAGACATGCATGTGCCTATGCAACAAAATGCACAACAAGTATAGTATGAGTACAAAAATAATGTGTACCCAGTAAGTATCCCGTCTAACCTCGAAGAAGTAGTGACGAGGGGTCGACTTGACACTTGCTAGGGTCAAATTAATATGATTAAATGTGATGCTAGGCATGAATGTCATGATTAAATAACAGATAACAACATAAAGTGACAACTTCTTTCATAATTAAAATTTCAGTTTTTGTCAGTTCAGTTAACAACCTATATCTCAAGGCATTTAAGCAGTTCAAATCATAGAAATTACCAAGCAAATAGCATGCACAAATAATGTCGACGTCGTACGGCCCGATCCGACAAAATTATAAAATGTGGCCGAAAGGTCGAACGGCGCGAACCATAGATACATCTATTAACCTGCCGAGACGAACGACTCGCTCCCACGAGAGTAGTAGAAGAAAATACCATGCTCACAAATCTTACATGTGACGCGGTTACACATAGATTTCTCAAGTTATTAAAGTATTCTTCTATTTCTTTTCAAAATATGAAATTTTAATGAAAACTTTCAAGATTCCCATTTTTATAACAATTTTCGACTCCTTCCAAAAAAATTTAATAAGCATGTTCAATCCAGCTCCTTCTCAAAGAAAACAATAAACACAAATCAAATATAATAACAACAAAGCATGATGTAAGTCTAAAACTACCCGGACATAGGCATAACTAGTAGCTACGTACGGACTCTCGTCACCTCGTGCGTACGTATCCCCCAAAAATAGAAGCACCTAATAATTTAGTTCACCTATGAGTTAATTTCCCTCTTACAAGGTTAGAACGAAGACTTGCCTCGCTCCGAAGTTCCATAACCGGCTTCCAAGCTCTTCCGATGACTCAAATCGATGCACAACGCTCCAAAACTACCCAATAATTATGCAAACTATTAATATATGCTCAAATACCCATTATAATCCAATTTATAACAATTTCTAACCCCGATCGAAAAGTCGATAAATATCATCCCAGGCACAAGTGCCCAGATTCCAAAAATTTTTGAAGATAAAGATTACCCATAACATTAAGAACTCAAATATATATTTTATTCCCAATTCCATATCCAATTTCGTGGTCAAAATCCAAAAATACCAATTTCTAGGTCTTCTACCAAAAACCAACAATTTCTACTAATTTCCATGTTCTAATCCATATATACTCATGTATTTAAATCAAAATTGTGAAGAAAGCACTTACCACATTCCATATGGTGAAAATCGCCTCAGAAATCGCTTCATTCCGAGCACCATAGCTCCAAATATGCTAAAAATGGCCAAAACTTCGATATATAACTTCTGCCCAGGTATTTACTCATAGCGATCGCGGAAAATTCTCCATGATCGCAAAGAACAACTTTTCTCAGCCCAAACTTTTCCCTTCGCAATCGTAGCAAATGCTTCGCGATCGCGAAGAACAAATGCCCAGCTCTTCCCGATAGCCTCTAGTGTAATGGTCATAACTTCTTGTACAAAACGTCAAATAGCAAATGGTTTGACTTTTTGAAAATTAAACACCAAGGGATAAAACTTTCATTCTTTGATAATTTCCCATTTCCTAATATTATACGAGATATAAGCTGCCAAAGTCAACCCTATGCAACACAATGTGATTTCCAAACTCTTCCCTGACAGGCTCTTGTTTATCAACCATAACTCTTTGGAAACAATTCCAAATTCCAAATGGTTTAATTTTATGAAACCTAGAAACAAAGGGCTACAACTTTTATTTTTGGATCATCTATAAATTCTTTATAGATTGCAAGATACAAGCTTTCAAAGTCGGGTCAATGCAGCAGAAACCTTTCTCTAAGTGTTCGCGAAAGGCCGTCTGTGATCGCGATTCACTGGCCATTTTCTCTCATTTTACTCATCGCGATCGCGATCGCGACCGTGAACAATTCCCCGCGATCGTGTAGCACACTGCTGTAGCCAAAAACCAGCAGCTAAAAATGGCCTAGAAATGGTCTGAAAACACCCCGAAACTCACCCGAGCCCCTCGGAACCCCGTCCGAACATACCAACATGTCTCAAAACATATCACGGACTTAGTCAATGCCTCAAATCACATCAAACAAATCTAAAAACACGAATCATACCCCAATTCGAGTCTAATGAAACTAAGAAATTCCAATTTCTACATTTGATGCCGAAACCTATCAAATCACGTCTGATTTACCTCAAATTTTGCACACAAGTCACATTCAACATTACGGACCTACTCCAACTTCCGGAATCGGATTCCAACCCCGAAATCAAAAAGTCCACTTCCGATCAAACTTCTCAAAAACCTTCAAATTTCTAACTTTCTCCAAATGACCCCGAAATGACCTACGGACCTCCAAATACATATCCGGACGCGCTCCCAATACCAGAATCACTATACAGAGCTATTCCCAAACTCGGAATCCCAAACAGACATTGATAACATTGAAATCACTCCAACCCAAATTTATGAATTTCTTCCAAAATGCCAACTTCCACAAATGGACGCCGAAACGCTCTCGGGCCACCCAAAATACGATCCTGACATACGCCCAAGTCCAAAATCATCATATGAACCTGTTGGAACCTTCAAATCCTGATTCTGAGGTCTTTTACCCAAAAAATCGATCTTAGTCAATTCTTTCAAGTTAAGGCTTCCGAAATGAGAATTCTCTTTCTAAATCAACTCCGAACTCCCTAAACTTCAATTCCGACCACGCGTACAAGTTGTAATACCTGAAGTGAAGCTGCTCATGGCCTCAAAGTGCGAACGACGCGCTAGAGCTCAAAACGACAGGTCGGGTCATTACATATAAAGAGTTTACATTTCAATTACGAGATTCCTTATCAAATATTAAATTTATTGTACGAATCTAAGCAAACAAAAAAAATCACATGATTAGGCGACTATTTCGTGAAATCTTAAATATTTGAAGGGAAAAAGTTGGAAAAAAAATAAAGCGTCGGCCCGTCCTAGCTTGCTGTCCTAGGTTGGGCTGGCCATTTTGAGGCTCATTCAAATGCTGGGCTGACCCATCCTAGTCACCATATTGAAAATGCCGTGAGGTATGGGCTGGCTAAGCTAGCCCGTTTTTATAATTTTAGTGCTGGCACTAAATAATAAGGATTTTTTAGGAAAAATAAAAGTGAGCATAATATGTTAGGCCCCGCACTCCTTATCCACCCGTGAAGTAGAATGGTTTACAAATTTAGCCTTTAGCTCAGCCAATGAGTCGATGCTCGCTAACAGACAAGAGGGTGATTACATTTTATTAGACTAGCGCTAGCTGTCCCACCGGGTGCTGTGGTCGGGACCACCTGTTTTACGTGTGGAGGCGGTGGAGTTTTCTAGGCTTGATATAAAAAGACAGTGCAACTCTTTTCCCTTTCATTCTACAAAATATCGCTAGCTTTAGCTCACCCAAATTGCTCTCAAGCCTTCCTAAACGAATAGGGCTAGAGTCAAAGACGAACTTGGTGAAAAATTTAGGAAAATGGGCTCGTGATCATTGTTGTACCATCTAAATTCTTGTGATACTGATTTTGGAGATTTCTTTGGAAATCCAGATAATCACCATAGAAGTAGGAAGTTAAGGGAGTGTAGGTAATTCTTCAAACAAGGTATATAAGGTAACATTCTTTCTTGGCATGACTTTATGTAAGCTTCTCGTTCTGAATGATTTTTATGTTATTAGACTGAATTGTCCTAAAACTTTATTGTTAACATTGTTCATGTTCTTGTACATTATTTACCGGTGGCATTTATTTCACGTTCTATATGCTCCTAAATAGTATCTTAGGGTCGAAAGAATGTGAATTCATTCTGAGTTTGATCTTGACGTATCTTGAAATTGAACTTGCATTACACTCTTATATATATATATATATATATATATATATATATATATACCCGAGCCCTTATACGGCCGTTACGGCCGAGATCTTATATAACCGAGTACGACTAAGTCTTCTATGAGGCCGCCCTTATATGGCTGTTACGACCGAGCACTTATATAACCAAGTACGACTAAGTCTTCTATGAGGCCGGGTATGAAGTGATGTGATATGAGATATTACTGAGCCCTTATATGGCCGTTACAATCGAGTCCTTTTGAGGCCGGTTATATTGAGTTCTGTTAAGACAAGGTACAGTCGAGACCTCCTGAGGCCGGGTACGATGTGATGAAAGCATGAGATTTTACCGAATCCTCGATGAGGACGGTTACGATATTAGATGACATGCCCCAAAGAGCTGTTGAATAATATTATATTTTATTTTATGCACAGTCCAATGAGTGGCTTAACCTTTATACAACTTGCATACATTCGTGATTTATGGTTACTACAGTGCACGCCCCTAGTGTCTTGTCTTCGATATTCAGATTAAACTTGTGTATTTATATCTCTTATGTTATACATCTGGTTTACATATGTTATATTTCTTACATACTCAGTACATCTTCTGTGCTGATACCTCTTTCTTATGGGTGTTGTGTCCATGCCCACAGGTGCTGATAGATCCGGTGATGTCCCTCCTCAGTAGGGTGCACGTTTCAGTTGTTGGTTGTCACACTCTACTTCTCTGGAGTATCTGTTCAAAAGTCGATAGGTACTAAGGTGTTTATTCTAGTCATTTTGGTTATTCTAGGGTCCTGTCCCGACCAAGTTGTGTGTCATGGTACTCTTAGAAGCTTGCTGACTAGTGTTCAGATGTATGTAAATATTATAAGAACCCTGTTAATAATGGATGTACATTTACGTATATATTCAATGTTAAGGTTTCTTCCATAGCCAATGATGACCATTTATAAATTCTGGTGTCATGTTGGGAGGTCTACTTGGCCCAAATTCCTGCTGAGAAATTGAAGTATGGACGTTGGTTCGCACGGGCCTTCGGGCGTCATGTTCCGGTCGCACTTCCCAAGGTAGGGGTGTGAAAAACTTAGTATCAGAGCATGTCAGTCCTAGGAAGTTTGCAAGCTGAATCTGGTAAAGTCTTGTTTATGAGTATGTCGGGCACCATACTTATAAACATGAGGCTACGGGATATTTATGATGAATACCTTTCATTTTAATCAAGATCACGCGCTAGAGCAGAGTCGTAAGTATTTATTTCTAATCCTCATCTTGTTTATGTTCATAGTGATTCCTACTACAAGACGGCAGGCGATTGTTTAGAGATTAGATGATGAAGCAGGAGAGGGTACCACTCGGGTGCCTCTTGCCCACATGGATCAACGTGAACCTCATGATGAGGTTGATACCCAGTTTTTGGGAACAACACCACTACCCTGGAAAGGCTTAGGGAAGCTAACGTTTCCACGATTCCTCCTTTGGTTGCTTGATGTTTTGCTATAATTATATATTTTTAGTGCATTACTTACCTTACATTTAGGTGTTTTAATGCTAAACTATACTATTTTTGTTCTTAATTGAGTCTATTTTATGTGTAGGTACGTTGAAAATGAAATTAGTAGCAAAGTAAAGATTATATGTGTATTTTATACACTATAAGAATGGAATTATAATTATTTGATTAGTGGATATGTAAGGCTTAAAGTATAACAAATCAAAATAAGAAAAGAAAAAGGAACAATTAAAAAGAAACAAGGAAGACAAAAACGTGCAAGAATTGAAAAGTTAGGCCGCACATTTGAAAAATGAGAAACGAACAGCAGAGTCTAGCGACGCGAAGGATTTTGCTCGAGTTTGAGCTTACATCACCAGACCTAACGCGAGGTGGAGCGCGCGGTGAATCTCGCAAGGCGAGGTCTACAGTGAGGTGTCCGCGTGTTTCGGGTTTTAAAGCATGTTTTGTCTCCTTTTTGATTTTGGACTTGGTTATTTTGTCTAGATCTTTTTCCTACACATATAAATAGTAATTAAACATCATTTTAAGGGGATTGGACCGGGAGATAGCAAGATGGAAAATTCTTCTACGAGTTTTTCCCTTCCTTATTCCTATTTTCATTATTGGTTATGAATTCTAGTATTGTAGTTAGACATACTTTACGAATAGCTAATTTATTATCTAGGGTTTTGATGGAACTTTTTGAAGGATGATTTTTCTATTGCGTTTAATACAATTTTGCCGTTGGATTTCTTCTTGTTCAACAACGTGATTATTTTAGTTGATTGAAGGGCCCTCAATTGACTGTGCCTATTTAATGTGTATTGCTTGGAAGGGTACATACTTAGCTACTTGTTGAACAACATCACTCCTAACATATGTGAGGAATCAATACGGAGGGTTTAAAGGTGGGATTAGGAATAACGAAACCTTGGTGCGATCTAGTGAGCGGTAAATTAGTGCCAGCTAGCGTAGTTCGGAAGAATATGTCTAGTAAATTGTAGTAGTTTCTTGAAAGAGAATTACGACAACGGAAATACTCACGATCGGTAGAGAACACTTAGGCGAAATTATAGAAAACATTGCAGGAGGGATTCCGACAATTGGGAAAATCACAACTCTAGACCTCCTTAGGCTTGTCTCTAATTTCATCCTTGTTAGTTGATAATTTTACTGTTTTATGTATAATATTTGTTAGTTAATTAGTAGAGTAAAAATCAAATCTTTATAATGAGGAAATTATTTGAACTTGTGTTTCTTTATGATATTGAACAACTGTAGCTAAATCGTAGTTCTCTGTGGGATTCAACTCCGGACTTTTAGTCCGGATTATATTTGCAGCGACCACTTATCCTTTTTAGGACTAGAGTTGAGCATGATCATTGGTCCTAATCAGGACTTAGACATGAGAAGTGATGTGAAGTTATTGACTCGATTAGTAGCCTCGCATGCCCATCGTCTGGCTCCTGGGGTAAGCGTCTGGTAATTTTGCTCTAATTATTTCGTTGTCAACAATTTATAGTTATTCTATAATATAATAAGAAAACTAGCATGAGGTAAACCTCGTTTATGAAACTCAACAGTGTATATAAAATCATAAACTTTTCCAACGATATTTCTTTTCAGTATATGCGTCTTCAGCTTTTCTATTTTGGCCCTAAATATGCGACTAATCAAATTAGGTCTATTTTGTACCTCATCGCTTGATGTTATATGTTCCTCAATTTTCGGCCAAGCTGGGTTACATGTTATTGTTATAAATAGATCAGGTTTTTCAAAACACAGTACTAACACAATAACGTCCATATAACGTTGATGTATATCTCTAGGCCTCATATAAATGAATTCAGGAGAAATGTTTTTTTCCAACATTAGAAGCTTCTCGTTCACCAAGTCTTAAAAGGTCAAGAAGTCCTTTTAACATATCATGTGATGACCCAAGGGGTCATCTTGTGTTTTAGGACTCTGATTCGCGCTCGTTAGCCTTAAAACCTTATTTTTATTCTCCTCGATTTGCGTGAATAGTCCGGGCGTAATTCTGGAAAGCCTTTATGTGAAAAATTAAGAAATAATATTTTTGGAATTTAAAAGTGATTTTAGTTGACTTTGGTCAACGTTTTGAGAGAACGGACCCGGACCCATGTTCCGACGGTCCCGTTGGGTCCGTAGTACAATATGGGATATGGGCGTATGCCCGGAGTCGAATTCCGAGATCCCTAGCCCGAGAAATAAATTTTTGACTAAAATTGAATTACATAAAATTAATGGTTTTAAAGAATTTGCTTAATGCTTGACTTTGATGGTATCGGGTCCTTATTTTGGTTTCGGAGCCCGGTACAGGTCCGTTATGATATCCAAACCTTGTTGGTGAAATTTGGTGAGAAACGAAATTTATTTGACGTGATTCGGACCTTCGGTTGAGTAAATAGTAACTTTAAGTGTTCTTGAGAATTTCATTGATTTTGATGCTAAATCCGTAGTTTTAGGTGTTATTTTGGAGATTGGATCGCACGAGCAAGTCCGTATGATGTTTTTAGACTTATGTGCATGTTTGGTTTGGAGCCCCGAGGGCTCGGGTGAGTTTCAGATAGGCTACAGAATGTTTCAGACTTAGAATTTCTGGTGTTTCAGCTGTTTCTGGTGCGCAGGGAAGGGGTGGTTTTCTTCTATGCTAACACGTGGACTAGGTCGCGAACGCGGAGCAACGGGTGGTGTTACCCTTCGCGAACGCGACATGTCTATTGCAAACGCGAAGATTAAGGGACCTGGGGGAGGGGTCAGTAACCTTCTATATGAACGCGACACTTGGCTCGTGAACGCAGAGGCTTGGGGGGGAGTATGCCTTCGCAAACGCGTAGGTTACCTCGCGAACGCGTAGGAAAATAGGGCCAAAGCTTCACGATCACGACAGGCTTCTCGCGAACGTGATGAAGGCCTGTCAAGTGTTTTAAAACCAGACTTCAAAGACGGGAATTGTTCAAATTTCACATCTTCACTAGAACTGAAGTTTGGGAAATTTTTGAAGTGGGAATTCAACACCAAATCATAGGTTTGTGTTCTTAAACTCATTTCCTTCAATTTCCATCAATACCCATTAGATTTCTATTCTTAAATCCTGTTCTTTAAGGGTAGAAATTAGGGATTTTAGGAGAATTGAGGATTTTTTAAATTTGGAAATTTAGACCTCGATTTGGGGTCAGATTCCAAAACTAATTACATATTCGGGCTCGGGGTGAATGGGTCAACGGATTTTGGTCCAAACTTCAAGTTTTGACCAAGCGGGCCCGGGGTTGGGTTTTGACTGTTTGGGGGAAAATTTGGGAATTCTATAATCGTGCATTGAAGTTGATTCCTTTAGCGATAATTGATGGTATTAAGCTAATTATGACTAGATACGAGTGGGTTGGAGGTGAATTCTAACGGAAAAGTGGTACTTGAGCAGTGAGTGGCCTGCGGATCGAGGTAAGTGTCGTGTCTAACTTTGGCTTGAGGATTAGGTATTATGTGTTTATTTGCTATGTGTTTGGTGGTTGAGTACAACGTATAGGTGAGGTGACGAGCACTTATGTGTTTTTTTTGAGTCATAGCATGTGAGAAAATTCTATTCTTGTAAATTTTGTAGTCTTTAATCATATTATCCATGCTTAGCGTTGTCATTGGTAATGTTGTGTGACTTCTATCCGGTTTTACCGAGATTTGGTAACTTTTAAATATTGGCTCGAGGTTGAGATGTATATTGTGATATTAAGCATTGATGAAATACTGGTTTCTTTGTGATATTTCAATCTATCCATTGTTATTGATTCTTTGATTGGTTAGAAGGAGTGTAAAGCACGAAGGGTGATGCCATGCCATACATTATTTATATCGTGAGGAAGAGTGTAAAGCACAAAGGGTGATGTCGTGTCATATTTTGTGAGTGTTAATGCACGAAGGGTGATGTAGTGCCATGATTTGTGAGTGATAAAGCACGAAGGATGATGCCGTGTTATATTATGAGAGGTTTAATGCACGAAGGGTGATGTCGTGCAGTTTTCCTTTGATGTTTTACTTGCTTGATTCGTTTAAGGATTATTGTTTAATTCTGTATTTTCATTGTTTCTCACTCCTTACATTGAAATCCCCCACTGTCTGTCCCCTCCCCATAATTTTCTGCTTTATTTCTTTTATTATTATTGTTTCCATTAGCATGATTATACTGTTCAGGTTATATGTGGGTGTTTTGTCCTAGCCTCGTCACTCCTTATACTGATTGTGAGATCGTAGATGGCTTCTACGCAGGAGACCTAAGGTAGATCTGTCGATGTCCGCAGATTCCTAGAGTCCCATCCTATATGCTCATTTACTGTTTCCTTTAGTTCATAAACAGCTGTACATTTTTCTTTCAGCCAAATACTTGTAGTTAATTCTTAGTAGTCCGTGAGTTGTGACTCTAGATCATGGGTAGTTAGACATATAGATATCATATGTGTAATGTTATTATGAAATTTCGTTTCTTTACTAAAGTATCATGTGTTGAATTGTAGTGAATCTCCATAAATTTTAAGATTTCTATGTTGTAAATCTCTAATGTTGGCTTGCCTAGCAAGTGCAGCGTTAGGCTCCATCACGGTCTCGAAGGTGGAAATTCGGGTCGTAACAAGTTGGTATCAGAGCACTAGGTTGCCTAGGTCTCACAATTCATGGACAAGCTTAGTAGAGTTTGGGGATCTGTATGGAGACGTTTGTACTTATCTCCCTGAGGCTATAAAGTTAGGAACAAGTTTACTTTTATTCAACTCTGTCGTGCGACTCTTATTATCTCAATACTGATTCAATATTCTATTCTTATTCTCTCGCAGATAGCGAGAACACGTACCGCTTCTTCCGCTGATCAGCAGCCAGATCCTCCAGCAGCAGCTCGTACGAGAGGCAGAGGCCGAGGCCATGCTAGAGGTCGAGGCAGGGGCAGGGCTCAGCCCAGGGCCCGGGCAGTAACTCCAGCTGCGGAGCCTCAGGTAGAGTTCGATGAGGAGGTTCCAGATCATACCGTTCCGGAAGGACCAGCTCAGGTCCTAGAGGGGCTTATTGCCACCCCAGTGCTTCAGGATGCCTTGGTCCGATTAGTGGGCCTTATGAAGAGTGTGGACCATACTGGCGCATTCCCCGTGGCACCAGCTATATCTCAGGCTGGAGGAGGAGCTTATACTCCTGCCACCCACACTCCGGAGTAGATGGCTCCCTAGCTTCAGACTCCAGCAGCCCATCCAATTGGAGTAGTTTAGCCAGTTGCTGCAGCACTGCTCGGTGATGGGGCATCTATGTCCTCCAAGGCTTTGTGTAGATTTGATAGGGTTACCAAGCTTTTCCCAGTTCATTTAAGCGGTGCCAATTCAGAGGACCCCCAGGAGTACCTTGATAGCTGCCATGAGGTTCTTTGGAACATGGGTATATTGGAGACAAATGGGGTTGACTTTGTTGCTGTTCAGATGAATGGTTCCGACAAGAAATGGTGGAGAGATTATTTATTGACTAGACCAGCTGGGTCGCCTGCTCTTACTTGGGATCAGTTCTCACATCTCTTCCTAGAGAAGTTTCTTCCTATCACTACGAGAGAGGAGCGCCGCCGTTAGTTCGAGCGTATCCAGCAGGGCAGCATGAATGTTACTCAGTATGAGATTCATTTCGTGGATTTGGCCCGTCATGCTATTCTTTTGCTCCCTACACAGAGAGAGAGGGTGATGAGGTTTATTTAGGGTCTTGCTCAGCCTATCAGATTGTAGATGGCTAAGGAGACGGGGAGCGAGATCTCTTTCCAGGATGCGGCCAATGTGGCGAGGCAAGTTGAGATGGTTCTTGGATTGGGAGGTCAAGGGTCAGACAAAAGACCTCGCCATTCCGGTGCTTCAGTGATGACTCGTCTGGAGGCGGGGGTACTTATGGTAGAGGCCATCCTTCCAGGCCATTTCATTCAGCACTTCAGGCATCCCACGGTGCCCCAGGTGGTCGTGGCCCTTATATGCCTTATTCTGATCAGCCAGCTCCTATCAGTGCACCTCATCTTTAGAGTTTTTAGGATGGTTATTCAGATCGACATGGTCAGTTTTCCGTCCAGCATTCTCAGCAGCCGAGGTCATGTTATACTTGTGGTGACCCTGAGGCACATTGCTAGATATTTCCTTCGTGCGTCGAGTAGTTCACACTACCAGAGTTCTCATCCATGGCACCAGATGCCGCACCGCCTGCCCAGCCAGCCAGAGGTAGGGGTTAGGTAGCCATAGGTAGGGGCCAGATTGTTAGAGGTGGAGGTCAGGCCGCTAGAGGTGGAGGCCCGCCAGTCAGAGGTCGTCCCAGCCCCGACGTTATGCCTTTCCAGTCAGACCTGAGGCTGAGTAATCTGATGATGTTATCACAGATACTGTTTCAGTTTTGCAGTAGAGATGCTTCAGTTCTATTTGATCCGGGGTCTACTTACACCTATGTGTCATCTTATTTTGCTTCATATTTGGTTGTGCCCCTTGATTCTTTGAGCTCCCCTATATATGTGTCCACGCCCGTGGGTAATGCTATTGTTGTTGATCGTGTATATCGCTTGTGTGTGGTCACTATGGGGGTCTTGAGACCAGTGTAGACCTTTTGCTCCTTGATATGGTTGATTCGATGTCATATTGGGCATGGATTGGTTGTCACCTTATCATGCTATTTTGGACTGTCACGCCAAGATAGTGACATTAGCCTTGCCAGAGTTTCCTCTATTAGAGTGGAGAGGGACTCCTAGTCATTCCTCTAGCAGGGTTATTTCTTATATGAAGGCTCGGTGCATGGTTGAGAAGGGATGTTTGGCCTGTTTGGCTTATGTTCGTGATTCTAGTGCTGAGGTCCCTTCTATGGATTTTGTGCATGTTGTTCATAAGTTTCCTGAGGTATTTCCTGTAGACCTGTCGGGGATGCCACCCGATAGGGATATTGACTTTTGCATTGATTTGGCTCCGGGCATTCAGCCCATTTCTATTCTGCCATACCGGATGGCCCCACCAGAGTTGAAAGAATTGAAGGAACAATTGCAGGATTTGCTTAATAAGGGCTTCATTAGACCTAGTGTCTCGCCCTGGGTGCGTCGTTTTTGTTCGTGAAGAAGAAGGATGGATCTATGAGGATGTGTATAGATTATCGGCAGTTAAACAAAGTCACTATCAAGAACAAGTATCTGTTGCCGAGGATTGATGATTTGTTGGATCAGCTTCAGGGTGCCAAGTTGTTTTCAAAGATTGATTTGAGATCTGGCTACCATCAGTTGAGGATTAGGGCATCCGATGTCCCTAAGACAGCTTTTCGGACGCGGTATGGGCACTATGAGTTTCTGGTTATGTCCTTTGGGTTGACCAATTCCCCCGCAGCATTTATGGACTTGATGAACCGAGTGTTCAAGCCTTATCTGGATTCCTTTGTGGTTGTGTTTATTGATGACATATTGATATACTCCCGCAGTCGGAAGGAGCATGAGCAGCACCTCCGGATAATGCTCCAGACATTGAGGGACAGTCAGTTGTATGCTAAATTTTTGAAGTGCGAGTTTTGGTTGGATTTGGTCACTTTCTTGGGTCACGTCGTATCAACATAGGATATTTAGGTGCATCCTAAGAAGATTGAGGCAGTCAAGAATTGGCCTAGACCCACTTCAGCCACGGTCAGGAGCTTCTTGGGTTTGGCAGGTTATTACTGTCGGTTTGTGGAGGGGTTTTCATCTATAGAAGCCTCGATGACCAGGATGACCCAGAAGGGTGCCCCATTCAGATGGTCGGACGAGTGTGAGGCGAGCTTTCAGAAGCTCAAGACAGCCTTGACTTCAGCACCGATGTTAGTATTACCATCAGGTTAAGGATCTTACACGGTATATTGTGATGCCTCCCGTGTTGGGCTCGGAGCAGTATTGATGCAGGAGGGCAGGGTGATTGCATATGCGTCTAGGCAGTTTAAGGTTCATGAGAAGAATTATCCTGTCCATGACTTAGTGTTGGCAGCCATTGTTCACGCGCTGAAGACTTGGAGGCACTATCTTTATGGCATGTCGTGTGAGGTTTTCACGGATAATCACAACCTTCAGTATTTGTTCAAGCAAAAGGATCTCAATTTGAGGCAGAGGAGATGGTTGGAGGTATTGAAAGACTGTGATATCACTATATTGTATCATCCGGGAAAGGCCAACGTGGTGGCCGACGCATTGAGTAGGAAGGCTGTGAGTATGGGTAACCTTACGTTCATTCCAGTCAGTGAGAGTGTGCTAGCTTCAGATTCAGACTTTTGCCAATCAGTTTGTGAGGTTGGATATTCAAGAGCCGAGCCGTGTTCTGGCTTGTATAGTCGCTCGGTTTTCCTTGTTTGATCAGAGATCAGCAGTATGATGACCCTCACTTGATGGTCCTTAGGGACACAGTTCGGCACGGTGTTTTCAAGCAGGTTATTGTTGGAGATGACGGCATTTTGAGGATGCGGGGTCATGTATGTGTGCCTAATGTTGATGGGCTTCGTGAGTTGATCCTTGAGGAGGCTCATAGTTCTCGGTATTCTATTCACCTGGGCGCTGCCAAGAGGTACCAGAACCTGCGGTAGCATTATTGGTGGAGGAGGATGAAGAAGGATATAGTTTCTTACGTGGCTCGGCGCTTGAATTGTCAACAGGTGAAGTATGAGAATCAGAGACTCGGTGGTTTGCTTTAGCAGATGGAGATTCCTGAGTGGAAGTGATAGCATATCACTATGGACTTTGGTGTTGGACTCCCACGGACTCATAGTAATTTCGACGTCGTGTGGGTTATTGTGGATAGGATGACTAAGTCAGCGCATTTCCTTCCTGTGGCAGTTACCTATTCCTCGGAACGGATGGCAGAGATCTATATTCGGGAGATTGTCCGTCTTCACGGTGTGACCGTGTCTATCATTTCTGATCGAGGTACGCAGTTTACCTTGCACTTTTGGAGGGAAGTTCAGTGTGAGTTGGGCACGCGGGTTGAGTTGAGCATAGCATTCCATCCTCAGACGGACGGCCAGTCCGAGCGTACTATTCAGATCTTGCTGAATATGCTTCACGCTTGTGTTATATACTTCGGAAGATCATGGGATCAGTTCTTGCCCCTTGCAGAGTTCTCCTACAACAACAGCTACCGGTGGAGCATTCAGATGGCTCCCTATGAGGCATTATATGGTAGACGGTGCAGGTCGCCAGTTGGGTGGTTCGAGTCGAGGGAGGCTCGATTGTTGGGTACATATTTAGTACAAAATTCCTTGGACAAGGTCAAGATTATACAGGATCGACTTCGTACAGCTCAGTCCAGGCAAAAGAGTTATGTCGACCGTAGATTTTGTGATGTGGTATTCATGGTCGGGGAAAAGTATTGCTTCGGGTATCACCCATGAAGGGTGTCATGAGGTTTGGAAAGAAGGGCAAGTTGAGTCCTAGGTATATCGGGCCTTTTGAGATCCTCGAGAGAGTGGGGGGTGGCTTATAGACTTGCATTGCCTCCAGGTTTATCATCAGTTCATCCAGTATTCCACGTTTCCATGCTCCGGAAGTATCATGGTGACCCATCCCACGTATTAGATTTTAGCTCTGTCCAGTTGGACAAGGATTTGACTTATGAGGAGGAGCCGGTAGCCATTCTAGACCGGCAGGTTCGTCAGCTGAGGTCGAAGAGTTATCCTTCAGTTCGAGTGCAGTGGAGAGGTCAGCCTGTTGAGGCAGCTACTTGGGAGTCTGATCTAGACCTGCGGAGTAGATATCCCCACTATTTTGCCAGTTCAGGTACTTTTCTATGTTCGTTCGAGGACGAACGTTTGTTTTAAAGGTGGAGATTATGATGACCCAAGGGGTCATCTTGTATTTTAGGACTCTATTTCGCGCTTGTTAGCCTTAAAAACCTTATTTTTATCCTCCTCCATTTGCGTGCACAGTCCGGGCGTAATTCTGGAAAGCCTTTATGTGGAAAATTTAAGAAATAATAATTATTGGAATTTAAAAGTAATTTTAGTTGACTTTGGTCAATATTTTGAGAGAACGGACCCGGACCTGTCTTCCAACGGTCCCAGTGGGTCCGTAGTAAAATATGGGATCTGGGCGTATGCCCTAAGTCGAATTCAGAGATCCTTAGCCCGAGAAATGAATTTTTGACTAAAATTGAATTACAGAAAATTAATGGTTTTAAAGAATTTGCTTAATGCTTGACTTTGATGGTATCGGGTCCGTATTTTTGTTCCGGAGCCCAGTATAGGTCCGTTATGATATCCAAACCTTGTCTGTGATATTTGGTGAAAAACGGAATTTATTTGACGTGATTCGAACCTTCAGTTGAGAAAATAGTAACTTTAAGTGTCCTTGAGAATTTCATTGATTTTGATGCTAAATCCGTAGTTTTAGGCGTTATTTTAGCGATTGGATCGCACGATCAACTCCGTATGATGTTTTTAGACTTGTGTGCATGTTTGGTTTGGAGCCCCGAGGCCTCGGGTGAGTTTCGGATAGGCTACGAAATGTTTCGAACTCAGAATTTCTGGTGTTTCAGTTGTTTCTGGTGCGCAGGTATTTTGTGTTTTGCGATCGCGAAGCCTCTCTCGCGATCGCGAAGGGGAAATTGAGAAGGGGTGGTTTTCTTCTACACAAACGTGGAGCAACGGTGGGTAAACCTTCGTGAATGCGACCTGTCTATCGCGAACGCGAGGAATAAGGGACCGGGGGGTCAGTAACCTTCTACGTGAACGCGACACTTGGATCGTGAACGCGAAGGCTTGGGGGAGTATGCCTTCAAGAACGCATAGGTTACCTCGTGAACGCGTAGGCCAATAGGGCCAAAGCTACGCGATAGCAACAGGCGTCTCGCGAACGCGATGAAGGCCTGTCCAGTGTTTTAAAAACAGACTTCAAAGTCGGGAATTGTTCAAAATTTCGTATCTTCTTCACTAGAACTCAACCTTGGGCGATTTTTGAAGTGGGAATTCAACACCAAATCATAGGTTTGTGTTCTTAAACTCATTAACTTCAATTTACGTCAACACCCATTAGATTTCTAGTCTTAAATCTTGTTCTTTAAGGGTAGAAATTAGGGATATTAGGAGAATTGGGGTTTTTCTAAATTTTGGAATTTAGACCTCGATTTGGGGTTGGATTCCGATATTAATTACATATTCGGACTCGGGGGTAAATGGGTAAACAAGTTTTGTTCTGAACCTCGAGCTTTGACCAAGCGGGCCCGGGATCGGGTTTTGACTTTTTGGGGAAAAATATGGGAATTCTATAATTGTGCATTGAAGTTGATTCCTTTAGCGATAATTGATGGTATTAATCTAATTATGACTAGATACGAGTGTGTTGGAGGTGAATTCTAGAGGAAAAGCGGTACTTGAGCGGTGAGTGGCCTGCGGATCGAGGTAAGTGTCGTGTCTAACTTTAGCTTGAGGGATTAGGTATTATGTGTTTATTTGCTACTTTTTTGGTGGTTGAGTACAATGTATAAGTTTGGCGACGAGCACCTATGTGTTGTTGTCGAGTCATAGCATGCGAGAAAATTCTATTCTTGTAAATGTTATAGTCTTTAGTCATATTATCCATGCTTAGCGTTGTCATTGGTAATGTTGGGTGACTTCTATCCGGTTTTACCGAGATTTGGTAACTTTTAAATATTGGTTCGAGGTTGAGATTTATATTGTGATATTAAGCGTTGATGAAATACTTATTTCTTTGTGATATTACTATCTATCCGTTGTTATTCATTCTTTGATTGGTTAGGAGGAGTGTAAAGCACGAAGGGTGATGACGTGCCATACATTATTTATATCACGAGGAAGAGTTTAAAGCACGAAGGGTGATGTCGTGTCATGTTTTGTGAGTGTTAATGCACGAAAGGTGATGTCGCGCCATGATTTATGAGTGATAACGCATGAAGGGTGATGTCGTGTTATATTATGAGAGGTTTAATGCACGAAGGGTGATGCCGTGCCGTTCTATTTATTTATTTGATGAGGTTGAGAGTAAAAGCACGAAGGATGATGCCGTGCAGTTTTCCTTTGTTGTTTTACTTGCTTAATTCGTTTAAGCATTATTGTTTAATTCTGTATTATCATTGTTTCTCACTCCTTATATTGAAATCCCCCACTGTATGTCCTCTCCCCATTATTTTTTTCTTTATTTCTTTTGTTACTGTTGTTGTCATTAGCATGATTATACTATTCAGGTTATATGTGGGTCTCTTGTCCTAGGCTCGTCACTCCTTATACTGATTCTGTGATCGTAGCTGGCTTCTATGCAGGAGACCCAAGGTAGATCTGCCGACGTCCGCAGATTCCTGGAGTCCCTTCCCATATGCTCATTTACTGTTTCCTTTAGTTCATAAACAGTTGTACATTTTTCTTTCAGCCAAATACTTGTAATTAATCCTTTGTAGTCTGTGAGTTGTGACTCCAGATCATGGGTAGTTAGAGATATATATATCATATGTGTAGTGTTATTATGAAATTTTGTTTCTTTATTAAAGTATAATGTGTTGAATTGTAGTGAATCTCCGTAAATTTTAAGATTTCTATGTTGTAAATCTCTAATGTTGGCTTGCCTAGTAAGTACAACGTTAGGCGCCATCACGATCTCGACGGTGGGAATTCGGGTCGTGACATATCCATTCTGGACAAATCTTGAATGAATAAATCAAAATCCAATCTTTGAGTCTCCAATTTTATATATTTAACCGAATAATGTTGATAATCTTCCTGTATGTAGAAGTTCATCTTCATCATCATTTCTCTTCTAGAGCTTATAACTGTAGTATTCACGAACTGAAACTGTATCTCTCTTTCTTTTCCCTTTTTGAATAACTTGATCTTTCATATCAAGATATCCGTCAACAGAGGTGAAGTTTTTTATATTTGGTAATTGTTCCAAATCAGAAAAAGCATGATTTCTAGGCATATTTTCTGTCCCGTGAAACTTTCTAATACCACATGCAACTCACTTTGGCCATATGGAAATAGTAAGGGATAATATAAAGGGTCATAGAACCAAATATAGTAGTTCACTCTTTGCGTTCAGTTACTGTGAGTATAAATTTGAATATCTGGTATATGAATAGCACCCATATCATTTTCGGCAACCCATATTGCTGCAATCTCAGTAGTACTAGGCAAGTTAAATACTCGTTGATCCAATCCAAAGTCACAATTGAGTGCAATGTGATAGTTCTGTAAGTTCAAAATTGCAAATAAAGTTTGTAAAAATATAGAATATGAGTTATCTTTTTAATGTGTCTATAAATTCCCTCACTATCGATTCATCTATTTCATCAGAGCAAGCCATTCTATTTGCAACCTCATTATCGTTATCATAAAAGTATAACTGTAAATTTTTGGTCCTTCTCTCTGTAGGATATAAATTATCTATAAATTATACATTTGACTTTGAACTCTAGATGTACATATACCACGATTTGTTATCTTTGTCGTAACTGACACCAAGTGAGGTAAAAGGTATATATTATTATACATTCTAGTATATGTCTGGAAGTGCTTAGATTTTGCAGAAGATCCTTGATATAAATTTCTCAGTGTAGGTAGCATTCGAGGAGAAGTCAACTTAACTGTACTTTTAGCACAACAAAATCCAGGTGATTCATACTGAAATATTTTTACCGAGCAGAATTCACGGTTTGGCACTTTTTTTAACAGAATATAGTCAGAGCGTAATCGGATAAAATTAGACATATTTCTCCTTTTTAAATATCCAATATTAGTCAAATTTCTCTTATTCTTTACATGACCTGCAAGCCAAACAGACTTAAGAATGAAAAAAAATAATAGAACAACGAACAGTAGAAATAACGTGTTATGTTCATACTAATCGCCAGCCAAAATCATCTCAAAGATATAGCACCTGGGTCATTTGAGGTGCTTGATGTAGAATTTGGTGCAACGTGATTATGGATTAAATATTTGAGCATAGCAGATGTAGAAACGTGGATGATCAAGGATGACGAGATTACCTTTTTCAAAAACATGAAAAAGGTAAAACACATTTTTCTTTTTGTGAAGCATATGATGTGGCGTTTGCAATATGTGTGTGAAGTGGCGTAGCTAGAAATTCTGTCAAGAGTATTCAAATATCAAAAATTTTAAATCAAACTACACAACATTTAGCTAAATAGTAAAAAAACTTTTAATAGAACTATAGCTTTATAAATCAAAACTAAGAACAAAAAGACAACATTAAAAATTTTACTAATAAAAGTAAGCAGAAAACCAAAGAAAAGAGAGTCGAGAAACTCTGTAGTTTGTAGAGAGCTTTTGTTGAAGAAATTTTTATAGAAATTGACTTAAATTATAAAATTTTATTAAGAAATAGCTTTAGTTAAAAAATTACTTTTAAAATTAGTTGTTTATTTCTACATAAATTTTAATTTTTGATTAAGAGTTATTTTATTAGGATTTCTAGATTGAAAAATAATCCAATAGACCACGTATGGTGGTCTCCATTTAGTTTTGGCAAATAAAATAAGCAGAACTTTGAACCCGAGAATAACATGTCACTTTAAACACCCTGAACCTCTGGACTGCCTCACTCAATTCTGTATTAAGGGTGTTCAACATATAAGATATAACCATATAAAATACTATTTAACTTATATACAAAAGTTGTGTGCTTGATCACCCTTGACATAGGTGGCTACACCATTGTGTATGCGCATATATATATTCTAACCTATTTTTGACATAGAACAAGAGGCTCCAATAACGAAATTACCTTGCATTACAGATGCTGGTTTAACAAGATTGACAAAAGTTTTACTTACGAGAAGACAATTACTCTCTTATTTTAAGGTGATGTTGCATTAAAGGTGCATTTTTTTCAGCCATGGTCATATCGTTGTACAATTCAGAGGCGGAGCCAAGATTTAAATCTTATGGGTTCGGAATTGTAATCCTTTCAAGTTATTGGGTTCTAAATTAATAAGTTTTACATATTCAATAAATTTCTTAAGAAAAATACATGGTTTGAACAAAAGTTACTGGGTTCGACCGAATCCGCATCCGGTACTCTACCTCCGCCCCTGGTACAATTCACGTAGCTTGGTACTCTTATCATAAGCTTTTATCGTTATGCAAGGATACTTTCTTCTTTGATGAGGGTCCATTGCCAACGTCAGTATTCTAATCACAGTACAAACCTACATCACAAAAATAGAGATTAAAAGGTAAATTTTTAAGCCTTAGGCTCTCTCATTAAGCAACTCAATTATTTTAATGATAAAAGGAACTAGAATAAAGATTAAATTGAACCCTGTTGAATTGAATATCATAATCGGAAAAGCTGTAAGAACAGAAAATACATCATAGAATTATAGAGTTATTGGTGTTCACCACTTTGCCCATAAACTCTCAAACCTTGTATGTATATTCATCCATCTATCTATCCCCATACTATATGGGTACAATAAAAATGGATGCAGCCAAATTTTTTTGCGTTTGTCAAGAAAAGCGAGGTATAATGTCTTTTGAAGACTTGAACTTCATGGAAATTGTCATCTGATTATAAAAATTAAAGTAGAAGTGAACTTGACAATTTATATAGTTTTAAACTAAAGGTTGCAGAGATGGCATTTAGATATTAAAAAATGCAGTTTAAAAAAATAAAGTTCTTCAGTTTGTAGTGCAAACTTCAGACAAAATCAGCTTGTTATATTTGAACTTCAGATAATTTTTCCTGGCATGATAGTTGCAAATTTAGACAAAATTTAACTTGATAATGTCTGAAGTTTGACCCTGCAGTCCAAAACTTCAACGGATGCTTCTTCGAGTTTTGACAATAAACTCTTATTTTATTATTTACGTACTTTGTGTTGGGATGTATTAATGTTGAGAGACGGTGGCGAGAGTTTCTTCTTGAGTGTAGCTTTGTCCAATTTTCAGAAACGATAACATGTGTAACTTACATGATAACATGTTTGAGAGAGAAAAGAAGAAAAAGAGGAAAAGAAAGGGCCGCGTAGGTTGCAGGATCTAAAGTTGTTAAAATTAGGATATATGTTAAATAATTTTAAAAATATCAACATAAGCTAAATGGGGACGACCAAACAAGACGTCCATGCAATTTTTACTATTTGTTTTGCTCTTCCTAATCCCACAACAATACGAAAACAAAGAAGCGTGGCCAGGAAGCCGTATTTCAAACCGGAGATAAATTTTCCATAAAAAAAAAATCAAGAATCTTTCCTCTTTATCCTAAATGACAAGGAAGCCTTAATTTAATTTATCCGTAACAAAAACAAAACCGCATTTTCCATTCTTGGAAGTTTGTACCTAAAAAAAACATTCTCGTGACACCTGAAATGAATCAAACACTTAAACAATAATGAAACACAAAATATGAGGCATAGCCTAAAGTTGTATCCGCCACATAATGAATAGAAAATCTAGCAGCATACGTAACCCAAAATTTGGGTAATAGACATTTGAAGAATTAAATTCTAATAGTCGAGGTACAAAACATAAGTAAAATAGAATCTCTCACACAATGTACATAACCTATAATTGGGGAAATAGACATTTGAAAGCATTGAATTCTTCACCACATCAAAGGTGCAACGTCATATTGAATATCCAATTATTTAGCAAGGACAAAACAGAAAAAAGAAAAATAAAATCTAGACTAATAATCCATATAGATGAGGCCGCCTCACAAAACCATACTTGTTTCATCAATTTCTGCCGCCAATCCATCATCAGAAGCATGCATCTAGGAGACAGCAACAGCACAGTGCAGCCAAACTGTAAAAACATTAGCAGCTACTATTAGTCATCTGCCTTAAAATTGGCAAGACCAGGTGTGTATACACAGTATAAACATAACAAACAAGAGTAAAATCCCACTAGTGGGGTCTGAGGATGAGTGTACGCAGATGGGGCAGGTTTCCGAAAGACCCTCGCCTCAAGAAAACGGAAAGAGACAATAGATCCGTAACAACAATGGAAACTAGAAAAATAATATCGGCATTGTAAGAGACAGCAAATAGATAGATATGCAGTATAAACATGCATAAGCTAAATTAAGACACATAACAATATATACACATGAAAAACTTATAAGTGTAAAATGAAGTTATTGCAATCATAAACTTAACATTTGAAGCATGGAAATACACTCAACAAAACTGTTGGATTGGCTTTTATGCCCTTTCACAATTCCAGCAATTTTTTACCTCCTATCATCTAACTAAAGAGCAAGCATAAATAGCAAAAACCAGAAGATTTCCACCTTTTATATGTGACACATAACTTCAACATAGGAAAGCTTAATGTGGATAATGTTTTCGACTGACATTATCCACATTAAACTCTTGAGATAATGTCAGTCATTTGGAGTCCATCACGAGATTTGCCCCCTTAGGCTTGAACTCCAAATGACTAACATTGTTCACATTAAACTCTTGAGATGTGAAACACGTTTAACTCAGCCTATGTGAAGAGCATACTTGGACCCCCAGTCCAAACGTAGAAAAAGGATTATGATAAATGAAAGATTGTGCCTACCTTAGGGTCTGTATCGAATGGAAGGTATACCGATAATTCGGACACAATTAATCACTAGACCAGTTCCTTAACATACATCTTATCTATAGTAAATTATTTTTGATAATATAAATATTTAAGCAAATGCATAAATTGCCACCAGAAATAGGGACCAAATCACACTTTATGCGGAAGAAAATTACCTTACACACTCAATCGTTTCAAAGTGTGCCTAAGACACACCACTTCTACTGCCCGGCAGGGCGCGTGTGTAACCAAAAAGATAGATAAAGAGCGTGAACCCTTTAAAAAGAATATCCCAATCCTTGTTTAAGTGCTACTACATGTCATAATTTTATATATATTCTTTATTTTTAAAATTAATTGGTCCCAAAACCCCACCCCCTCCCTTCTCCTCATCCGTCCATCCAAAAACCTTATACCATAGTACAACTTTCCCTTTTCAGCAATCGTGGCTCTACAGATTAACTGGTAAAGGGTGTCAGCTGTTTTTCAAAGATTACATCCCAAGAACTGGAGCAAACTCTAATCAAATTAGCTAAAAAGAAAAAGAAAAAGCAAACCTGAATTCAAGTGTAAATTGCATCTCTAATCTAAGTTTATGAAAAGCTCTAAACCCTCCCACATGTTTCATCTTCTTTCACACATATTTTCCACTCAAAATCACTTCCACAACTTCTTTTAAACAGAAAAAATCTCTAAAATCTTCATGGGTCTAAATTACCACCCAGACTTTTCCTGTTCGAATCGCTCTCTTTTATCAGATCTGTAAAGATAGATCTCTTCTTTTGGTGGGGTTAAAGAGAATTGAGGATTAGAGTGCATACCATCCTTCCATGAAGCCAGCGCTACCAGATTGTTGCTGTTGTTGTTGAGGGGGTGGAGCACCATACTGAGGAGGGTACCCTTGAGGAGGGTAACCTTGTTGAGGGTACCCCTGTGGTGGGTACCCCTGCTGTGGGTACCCCGGTGGTGGGTATGCATCCTTTGGGTAACCTTCCGGTGGATATCCTATTTTACAAATCCAACAATCAAAAATTCCATCAGATCTAATCAAAAAAACCAGCTAGTATCATACTGAAATTGTCCAAAAAAATCATCAAAAAATAATAATAATAAGAAGAAGAATTTTACCTTGCGGGGGAGGAACACCAACAGGGGGTTGTTGTTGATTGTAGTAACTCATGATTGAATTCTTGGTTGGATGTAGAGAGAGAGAGATCTAGGGAGTTTTTCCTTAGGGAGAAAGATACAGTAGTGATATTTGTAGGTTTTATAGGGCAAGTCAAAGTGGATACAACGAGGACTAGGCTTCTAGCAGATTCCAACAAACCCTTTACTTTTTATTTTTGTGATCTTTTCCAGTGTTGTTATAGGTATTGCCGTGCGCGTATCATACGCGTTAAACTTATCTTCAGTCCTAAGTAAAAGCGAGTACACAAGGAAAACACTAAAACAATTACGTATATACATAAAGAACGTGACTATGGTAACAATTAAAACTATCCAAAGGGAATATAAATTTAAAACACCTTCGTGTATACATTTATTTATTTTAGTTTTGATGTAGGGACGTTGTGCATGTATCCACGTTAATCAGTGTAGGCGTATATGGCCATTTTGTGATATAGACTATGACAGAGTGCTCTCCCTCGAGAGAGTACTATTTTGTGCTATTATTAGCGTGGCTGAGTCGATTCGTACGGCACTACGATGAGACGACTTGAGCAAGTACGGTATATGATACTTGCCGCTATGTATATAACCTAGTTGACCTTCTTGTGTCGGTGATGGTATAATACTTCCAATGAAAGATAAGGATGATTATGTTCAGGCCTAAGGAGTCGAATGTGATTTCAATGACTTAAAGCAAATGGAATGAATTTGTATGATTTTATTCAAAAATCTTGGATTGATATAAACATTTTAAAAGTTTATATTGTGGATTATATTTTACTTGTCTTTTATTTTAAATGATAAGGATCATGAATTGATAAAATTTCTTATCGTTTTAATCAAATATTGGTGCATTATTTTTATAAAGTTTGTCCCAAGAACTTAAATTAGAGAGAGTCTATGACACTTATTGAGTACTATCGTGGTGTACTCAGCCCTTAGAGGCCCCTCTTTAGGGTCTCATTTTCTTTACGTGTTTCAGGATGAGGTGTGACATGTGATGTCTGGACATAACTATGACGACTCTCTTTCCGAGGTATGATGAAACACCACTTTTATCTCGTGGTAGCTATCATGTTATTTCTTATTTTCTTCTTTTAGAATTATTCCAAGCGGTAGTTCTATTCTTTGGTATAGAGTCTCCATAGATAGTTGTGTTGAATTGTAAAAAATAGGGTTGTGGACGTCTTTCATAAACGAATAATTATTTAATTTGATTATATCATTTTTATGAAAAACTTCATGTATGATTTTGGAAATGAAAGATATTTTGTGACTTGATTTGAAAATGTACAAGATTTTCAATTGGCTTCCGCAATTATATTTCGTTTTGACATATGGGTTGGTTCGCTCGGATCGGGTAGTGTGTTGGGTGTCGGTCACGAGGATTTGGGTCGTGACACATTATAACGACTCGGCTGGTCGTTTCGAGAGTTGTAGCCTTGTTCCCCTATTTTCTTCTCCTTTGTACTCTACAGTTATTATATGACTTACTGGGTTGGTTCCTTCGAGCCCAGAGAGATTTCGGAGAGAAATGATACAGTTAATTTCTTAATTGAAAATCTTCGGTTGGAAAATTTACGGATGTTGACTTATAAACAACCTCATATTTGAATTTTGGTGGTTCCGTTAGCTCCGTTGGGCGATTTTGAACTTAGGAGTGTGTTCGGATTGTGATTTGGAGGTCCGTAGTAGAATTAGGCTTGAAATGGCGAAAGTTGGAATTTTGGAAAGTTAGACTGGGAGTGGACTTTTTGATATCGGGGTCAGATTGTATTTTCGGAAGTTGGAGTAGGTTCGTGGTGTCATTTGTAACTTGTGTGCAAAATTTGAGGTCAATCGGACGTGATTTGATAGGTTTTGACGTCGTTTATAGAATTTAGAAATTTCAAAGTACATTAAGCTCGAATCCGTGTGCAATTCGTATTTTTGATATTGTTTGAGATGATTTGAGGGTTCGACCAAGTTCGTACCATGATTTAGAACATGATGGTATGTTTGGTTGAGGTCCCGGGGGCCTCTGGTTGATTACGGGTGAATAACGGACTTGGATTGAATTAGAGGGGCAACTGAAGTTTTTGGTCATTGATGGTGTAATCGTACCAGCGGAGTGGGCAGTGCATGTTGATAAGTGGGAATTTTGACAACTTATTTGCGCTGTTTGACTTTCGTTTTAGTTAAAAAATGTTTAAAGGTATTCCCAAAAAATGATGAAATATGCTTACTTGCAGGAGTATTGAAAAATGAGCCAAAGTGATAAAATTCATCTCAAAAAGGAGTGCTTTTGAAGAAGAACAAAAATCAAGCAAAAAGGCTAAAGTGCAGACCGTAGAATTTTGTCTACGACCACAGAATGTGAAGAAAAATCAACAGTCCTGTAATGCAAAGTGCGGACCGCACAATAATTGTGCGGCCGCAGAAGTCAAGGATCGGAAGTTCCACATCCAAGCCAAACAAGAATTGCGTACCGCACAATTATTTTGCGTCCGTAGAAATCAAATGTGCGGCCGCACTCAGAATTGTGCGGTCCGCAGAACTCAAGAGATGCGGCTGCAGCTTAGAATTGTGTAGCCGTAGAACATACTCCTATCAAGATTTGAAGCTAAGTGCGGACCGCACACACAATTGTAAGGCCGCAGAACCTCCGAAAGGGTAATTTTGTCTAAAAATTTAGTTGTATATAAATAGTCTTTTTTTGACGAAGTTAGGTTAAGTTTTGAACACCTGAAAGTTGGTAACCGTTTTTCTTTACTGTTTTAGGAAATTTTATCATATCTTGTTGATTTTACATTGGAGTTTCATCTACTTATCATTCAATATGACTTTAATCATTTTTTCTTCTTTAATTTCTTCATCACCATCTATGAGTAGCTAAATTTCTAGCTAGGGTTGTGACTCAATCCTAGCGTGGGTACCTAATGGGTGTTTGATTTAGGGCTTGTTTATGGTTGGGTGTGTAATATTTAGCCTAGTTCTTGATTATAATTGTAGAACTAATGGTTGCAAAAATTAGTTCATGCCTATTGGACTTAGTCTATTCTTGAGAAAGAGAGACTAAATCTAGGAAAACTTGGCTAACAAGAAATTGGGATGAACTCAAGAGATTGACAGTCCCAATTAAAGGGTTGAACCTAGAGATAGTAAACACGCCTTGGGCATTTATCAACTTTTTTGTGCAATACCCATTTGGGCTTGAGAAAGCTAAATTGGGCAAAACCACTCTCTTACCGACAGGTATTGAGTGTATAATATGTTGATTGTTATAATACACCCCGACCAATTAAACTCGCTCTAAAGTCCACAACCCGTTAGACAAACACCTAGGTGGAAGTCACAACCTTATATCTTTTAGATATTTGAGAAAAACAACAACAAAAACATTATTCCCTAGTTTCGTATTTTACATTTGCAAACCGTAATATAATTTTAGAAGTAGAATCAAAACAAAGTTTGTGAAAGTGCAACTTAGACACTTTGCGCGCTTAGTCCGAATATATATCTAATCTCATCTACGCTCCATGTGTATTCGATCCCGACTCCTAGTTGGGTAATTATTATAGCAATGGACCGCATCACAACCCCAATTTGATGTGTGACTTGGGCGAGATCAATTTTTGGCGCCGTTGCCGGGGAGATAAAAACGGATTTAGCTATATATTTGATTTTGTGTGTGACTTGTCTTCCTTTACTTCCGTGTTATTAATCTCTTTGGTGAAACAATTGTAGGTACAAAAATTAATCTCAACAACAATGATCCTCTCGAAAACTTTTCATTGGGGGATGACGGGGAGAATGACCTAGTTGAAGAGGTTCCTCTTGAACCTTAAGCAAATAGACAAGGCCGCCCGCCTCAAGACAATGTTCTCGTTCCTCCCCCACCTCCACCAAGAGCGGCTCCACACCGGGTGTTGCCAAATGAAGGATATGCAAATGACATAGTTTCGCCCCGCATTAAGGCGGACAACTTCCAAATCACTAATGTTATGCTCACAATGCTAGAGCAATGGGGATTCTTCACCGGGGCTCCGAGTCATAATGCATACAAACACTTGAAGGGGTTTGTGGTCACTTGCTGGGGGAGTAAACAGACCAACGTCTCCGAGGATGCTCTAAGGTTGAGGCTATTTCCCTTCTCTCTACGAGGGAAAGCCTTGGATTGGCTAGAAAGAGTGCCAAACCATTTTATCCGTACAAAGATGAATTCGCGGAGAAATTCATTTCCAATTTGTTTTCTCCCGGGCATATGGCTACTCTTAGAGACGAGATTATAGCATTCAATCTAGAACCCAATGAACCTTTACATGAGATATGAGAGGTACCGTACCATGGTGAAAGAGTGCCCAAACAATCATATGACGGAGGCTATGATTCAACAAACTTTCTATAAGGGGATCAATACTACCAATCAATGCGTAGTCAACCAACTTGCTGGTTAAACCTTCATGACAACACCATATGCCGAAACTTGTGAGATCTTAGATGAAATGGTGAATACTTCATCGGTGTGGCAAAGTAGAGCAATTGTTCCTCAAGGTGATCCAAATGTGATTCACCTACATAAAGAATTGCATGATTATAGGCAAGCAATTGCCGAGTTGACCACCATAATGAATCAATTATCCAAAGCTAAAATTCAACAAGTTCAAGATCCTAAGCAAGTAAATGCAATGGAAGGTGTAAATATAATGGTGAAAAAGCGAAGGCAAAAGGGTCAACAAGTGCAAAACCATGCGGAACAATATGTGCAAGAAGATAGTGGGTTTGACCAAGATGAATCCTACAATGAACAAGAGGAGGAAGTTCAATATGTGAACAACTTCCAAGGGCAAAGGAACAACTCTCAAGGCCCGAATCAACAACAATGGAGATCTAGGTAATCAAGGGAATTGGAACTCAAACAACCAAGGCAATTGGAGTGGAAACAATCAAGGATATTGGGGAGGCAACAACCAAGAGGGTTCGAATAATAACCAAGGGAATCGATGGTCGGGTTTTAAAGGCCCCCGATGTATAAACAACCAAGCAACCCGCCTCCATATCCTTCTCATGGGACTAGCTCTTCCAAAAATGAGACGGGGTGAATTGTTAACATGTTCAAACAAATGATGGAGAAGAATGCCGACTCCGATGCTCAACTAGCCTCTCATAACACTTCAATTCGCAACTTGGAATTTCAATTAGGGCAAATCTCGCAAGCTTTGAACACTCGTCCTAGTAGGGCACTACCAAATGACATGGTGGTGAACCCGAAGGGTGGGAACAACAAGGGACATGCCATGGTCGTGACTCAAGGAGTGAAAAAGGTGGGGATGTCNGTCTATTTCATGTGTAGGTGAATTGGAGATGGAAGCCGAGCTAAATGGATGCATAAACGTCAAAAATACGCTCAAGAGTCAAAAAGGAGTGAACCTGGCTATAGCCAGGCGTTTGGGCTATAAAGCCTGACCTAGCCAGGCGTTTGGGGGGCGTTTAGGCTGTAAAGCCTGGCCTAGCCAGGCGTTTGGGGGGTGTTTGGGCTCTAACGCCAGGTATGGCCAGGCGTTAGCCAGGCGTTTGGCCTGTAACGCCTGGT